>JBAMBQ010004993.1:0-54016 GCA_037044495.1 Stegana nigrithorax
TGTCTGAGAGTATTCCATATAATGTTACTTTTGAACATTTAACTAATTAATTGCTGCTAAATATCAAAATAACTTCATAAGTAACTCAGGATACTCATATAATTACTTATTTTTGACCAAAAAAAAAAACAGATGGTGGAAATTTGATTATTGGCGACTTCATATCCCAACTTAAAAACTTGGCTCTCTGTTCGAGTTCCAACTGAGTCTAGCAGGTTTCGTTCACATCACAAAATATTAAGGTTCCCATAATGAATTTACAATATAAACTAAATACCAGCAAGAAATCTTCAAGATTTCTGGATTCCTATTGCATGACATATTTGCAGTTTGTGTAGCTTAACTGGTTTGTGTATAGGGCTACTAATTCGTAAGAAGTTCCTCAACTGAGTCATATCTTGCAAATAGCCCAGACTATCTATAACATTCATAGCTCAAATTGCACATCATTAGTTGTTCAAAGAGTCCAAAGATTATCAAAATTTCTACATTTTATAAGCCCAACAAACTTATTGAGTCGAAATATCAAAGCCCCAATGGATCCGACATAGATTTCGTATCAATTGGCGATGATACAAAACTTAGAGTTGCTTAAAGGATTCTAATGCTTTTCTTTTTTATAACAATTATGGATACTCCCATCTAAATCAATAATAAAATATAATTTATTGAGTCAAACAAAAAATGCTAGTTAACATTTATACAATAGTGATGTGGATTATTCTGCTTCTCCTTCTCGCCATGGCTGATTAAAAATTGGAAAATATGTATGAGTAGTTTGAGTCCATTATTCTTAAACTTGTGAAGCATTTGCTTTCCAGAAGTTGGTTTGATGAAAACCCTTGCTTTGGGTTTCGAATTGTGTATTTCATTATCAAAGCTGAGGCACATGGAAAAGCATAACATAATGTTTTCAAATTGAAAGATTAAACAATGGCGATAATATATGTAAATTGTGGATATTATTATTTAAAAAATATATAGTGAGCGTGCAAAATGGCTTTGATAAGGTTATCAACATTTTCAAATAAATTTGGACTTTTCTCAGTTTGTAATCATGAAGAAGCTTTTATGTAACATTTGCTGCTCTAAGCCCTCTTGGCCAGTGCACATCACTAAGCGGGGCCCGTTTGCCGACGACGTCGTCGTCCATCGAAGTATTCAATAATCGGCCATGCTGAATTCCTTTCGATCAATTTGCGCTGCGCAAGACAGTTTAGCTCGGACTGTTGTTGCCTTTATTACCTAAACGAAACTGCGTCGCATCATTAAGCAACGCAAGAGTCGCGCAAGAGCAAAGGGGAGAGTGCGCGGCAAATGGACAAACGAATGAACGAATGAACGAACGAACGAACGAAAGAACGATAAGGAGCAGCAGACAATCGGACAAACAAGCAGACGAAAAGGCATATGTACATAGTATGTATGTATGTATGTATGTATGTATGTATGTATGTATATAAGGTACAGCGTATACAAGTCGGCAAAGGGTTCTGTGCACTTCGGCACGGTCTGAGACGATTGGTCTTGGGTGCTGCTCGGTTCGATGCTTTCTACCTGCAGCAGGCATCAGCAGGCAGCAGGCAGCAGCAGGCAGCAAAGGTAACATTTGGCATGGAGCTATGCTATATGAGTACCAAAACGATTGCCAGTGGCTAAAACACGCAAACAGCGCGCTGCGCATTATTGTCAGGCCAGTTGAGGATAGGCGGACATATGGACAGACAGACAAACAGACAGACAGTTGAGCAACGGGTCAGTTGAAGTGCGGAAGAGCAGAAGAGGAGAAGAGAAGACGATACGGGCATGCTCCACTTGATTGGTTTGCAGCAGAAGAAGACAACAGAAACATTGGGAAGCGATGCTACACGTTGGCCTGCTGCTGCGCTGAATGGATTTGAACAATCGAAGCGATCGTCGTGAGAAATAAGCGACGCGAAAAACGATCGCCTGAAACGCGAAACGCGAAAACGTTAATTAAGATTATGAAGTCATAAGAGTCTCCATGTCGAGTGTAGGCTGTGCGCATGTGTATATGAATGTGCCTATATGCCTGTGTCTGTGTGTGTGTGTGTGTGCCTGTTCATGATCAGCTCTGCTCTGCTGTGGCTTGTTCTGGAGTGTGGAGTGTGGTGTGTGGTGTGTGGTGTGCGGTGTTGTGTGTGCGTGTGGCAGACATGCCTGCCAACATTATTCGCGCAGAGCCGCTACCACAATTTGAACGCAGGCCAGGCCAGGCCAGGCCAGGCGAGACCAGGCAAGACCAGGCAAACAAAAACTGGTTTCCTAGCAGAGCGAAGTGCGGCCCGAACGCTTCACACGAGTTGATTTTTAAGTCAACAACTTGATTTTCCAGCAATAACAAGATTAAATTATTTAATTTTTTGCCTCATTTAAGCGCGGACACAGGATCAACTGGCGGAGGCGAACGTGACAGAGCAGAGGCGATTTAGCATGGCCTGGCCTGGCCTGGCATGGCTTGGCTTGGCTTGGCTTGGCTTCGTTTGGCTTGGTTTGGCTTGGCTTGGCTTGGCTTGCTTGCTGCTCATTCGTGTCGTGTCGTGTCGTGTCGATTGCGTCTTGAGCCAGCCCGTGGTTAATGGCGACTTATAATTACGCGAGGCTATGAAACATTCGCGACCATGCAACATTTTAAATTTAGTTTTTATGCACGCCACATTGGGGCCATTTAAGCCTTTCGCAGCGCAGTCAATGCGCGGCTTAAGTGGCTTTTAATGCTAATGTAATATCGTTGGCTGTCTCCAACGACTTCAACGATTCCGAGCTCCGGACTCCAATGAACAGAGCAGCGTCTATGGCAGCAGCAGCCACACAGAAATGGCCACGACACTCGCGCCCAATCGCCATATTAATGCAGCACTTCAGCTGCGGGGGGCCACGGCGCTCTCTGTGCAATTGGCAATACATGCCTGGCCACTCTGCCACTCTTCCACTCTGCTACTCTGCCACTTTGCCGCTAAGTGCTTTTGGTAATTTAAGCGGCCAACTGGTTTTTCATAAGCGTTCTAATCTGATTTTGTATTTTATTATGATAAAGTTGTAAAGATATAAATCTGATATGCGCAAAAATGTGACTTTTGAAGAACAATGCTCAGAGCCGAGTCGACGAGTAGACGAGGGCAGATGTGCCTCTTAATAATTACTTTTTGGCTTTCTCACACCGTTGCGCCTGGCGTCAAATGCTAACTCGGGCCTTGCCCATTGTGGGCACCGCAGGCATGTGTCTAAAATCGAGAAGACTGCAGTGCCCATCTATGTGTCAGTTTTACTCCTCAAACATCCCCTCAAAAGATTGCAGCATGGCATCATGGCGCTTAGCCAGTTCGCATATATGTGATTGTAAGCAGAAAATGCTAGAAGACGTCATCTCGTATGGCATATGAAATAGCGGACTGAATTAACCAAGTGATCTGGCCTAGCAACAATTTGGCGTCAAGGCGGTGACACTTTTCAAAAGTTATTTTTTATAAAGTTTTTAATAGATTTTGTTTTGACAGACTTTTAATTTGAGATTTGAGTAGCAGAAACAGTCGCTATAGGGATTGATGCCAAAAATGAAAGATGTTTAGGAATATGAATTAATTATTAACGATTGACAATGGTTCATTTAGGACTATGAAGAGTAGAGAGAAAATCACATGATTATCGCTAACGCAGGAAGTTTTAAATGTTCGGATTTCGTTCCAAATAGGGCAACATTGGCAGATGCGATGATGATGACGACTTTCTAGTGAATCGTGAATGCCTTTGTGGAAAATTGGCTGCAAAATGCTTGCATATCTTGGCGCAGTGCTAATTAAAAACTAATTACTGCAGTTTAATCCAAGCAATAGTTGTGTGTATTGTGTGTTGTGTGTTGTGTGTGTTGAGTGTCTACAACGCATGTGTAATTTGTGGTAAGCGAATTCCGAACGCATTACGGAAATCTCGGCCACTAACTAAGCACAACTAATGGGCATTAATTACTATAGCGGCGAATGCTAGCTGTATTAATTACCAAGTAGGCAGCACAGCACACTTGCACACACATACACACACACACATACATACATGGCATACACTCGCATAAGCGCACGACAGCTCTCTCCTGGGCTCTGCGATTGCAGCTCGTTAACAATGACATTCAGCAATTTCATTTCATTCATTGTTAATTAAGAAAATTAGCCAAATAACTGTTAATAAATTCATAAGTTTCACGTGCACAAATTACCAACAAAACTTTGTAAATAATTTCAATGCACGCAAGCCTGCAAAAGCCGCAGCAGGATAATAAGCAACGTGCGGCCCAGCCCTGAGGCCAAACCCTGGCGCATAATGAGCGCCAACGATGACGCGACGCTGCTGATGACGATGACGATGCCGATGCCGATGAAACCGCAGGTAATTATCGAATACACATGAATTAATGTAAAGTAACGCTGCGCGGTGCAAGAAGCTTAACCCGCAGGCTACGCGGCAAACCCATACCCAAACCCATATCGAAACCCATACCGAAACCCATACCCAAACTCAAGCCCAAAAGCAAAAGTCTAAAGCAAAAATAATAAAAACAAAAACAGTAACAATTTCCACCCCATGCATGCGCGCACCCCTGCCACCTACTGCCGACCGGCGACCAGTGACCACCTGCCACCCCACCAAGGTGAGCGTGGGCTGCATGTGGCTTAGCACAAATGGCGTCAGTCGCTAAACGTTTCCATGCGCTTCCGGTACGCGCCGAATGAGACAGCAATCGTGTCTTAAGTGTGCGAGGGAATGAGTGCGCGGCCATTTTTTTTTTTTTAATTTATTTTTTTTTTTTTCTGCTATTGTTTTTGTTTAATTATTAACCGGAAGGTAATGAAGAAATGCTACAAGAATGTTAGACGAGTTTCACTAATTACCGCGCTGCCGCCCATTAACGACGCCCTGCATGGCTCGGCACGCACAGGCGAGCGGCGGCAGCGCGCAGCAATTTTTAATGGTCACTTGCTGCGCTGCGCTGTGCTCTGCTCTGCTCTGCTGTGCTGTGCTGCGCGTTACGCATTTTTCTTCTGCTGCTGCTGCTGTTGCTGTTGCTGCTTTACGTTAAAGCCCATTAAAAGCTGCTAATAAAAATATACACAATTATACGAGCATAAATAAATAACCACTAATGAATTATTCAGAGAAAAAACGGAAATTAAAATCCAACAATGACTGCCAACCACCAGAAGACAAGTAACCACACGACCACATGACCACATGACCAACGTGAATACATGAAGCCAACCGCTCTTATGCCATTTCGTCTCATCTGCTGCGCTGCTCTGCGCTGCTCTGCTCTCCTCTACGCTGCGCTGTGCTGTGCTATGCTGCGCGCGATTCGATTCGATTCGATTTGGTTCTGGCCAGGCCCGCATTTTTCAACAAAATGCGTTTACTCATATGGCTTGCACATTGCTTATGTTGTTGCTTTATTGCTTATTATTGTAATTGTTGTTGTTGTAATTGCTGTTGTTGTTGTTGTAGTGCCCGCGGCTAATTTTCTATTTGTTTGTTGTATCATTGAACTTATCCCCGCCTGCACGTACCGTCAAGTCTACAATTAGCCATTTTGTGCTGGGAAAAACAGAAATGCCACTCGTTGCGTTTTCGTTTGCCTGCCCCCGCCCCTGCCTTTGCCCCTGTGCCCAGCCATCTGCCTATGTGCTTATGCCACACGGTGGGCGTTCGGTTTTGTTTAATACATTCCCCTCCCTCGCCCTACACACTTCACTCACCACTCTCCACACTCCACACTCCATACTCCACACAGTGCACCCCTGCCCCGCACGTCACAGTCAGCTAACGACTTGGCAACACTGCGTTTATGTCATGTTGTAGGCGTATGCATGAAGTTTAAATTTTCAACTTAACCTTTGAGCTTTTGCTGTGCGCTCCGCAGCCGGGTGACTGTGGCAACGCCTGTTTGCTTTTCATTTTCTAATTGAATGCGCTCATGGAAATTTTCACAGCTGCACTTGAAGCTATTTAGCGGCTTTGACTATCTGCTGCCCGCAACACATTTAAATGTTTTTTTTTTTTCTTTTTTTAATTTTTTTATTATTTTCAATTTTTGTGTAAGTGGATGAGCCAATGAATTATACAAAAAGTGGAAGCAGAAGACGAAGGCAGAACTGCCATGCATGCGCTAGTTAGGCATTTTACAATTCAACCTTCGTATGCGCATTGCAAGCCGCAGGCTGACGCATACCAAGTTTTCGCTTTTCCAGACACGGCTTGCCTGTCGTGCATTCGAACCTTATACGGACATTTTTCAGCGTTTAGCAAAACTAATTCTTCAGCCCAATTTGAAGTTTGACAAATATAGTACATCTATTGTTCACCCTTACTGGACTTATGAGTCCTGCAGCCTGTCGTTCCGCGTCTTTGGCTGAAGTTTAAGAAATTGTTAGGCGACTATGATCCTATGCTCATCCAGAGCCAGAAAAAACTCAGACGTAGCCATGTCTGGTGAATAGAAAACTTGAGGCACACTACCTATGACATCTTGATATTCGAAATCATCTTAAATAAAAAGGAAAAAAACAGAAGCCCAACCGAAACGTATTTAGATGTCAAAGGAAGTAAAATATTGGCATTTTCATTAGCTCACAAGCGTTATTGCACAAAAGGGATGTGCTCAGCTGAGCAGTTGTTGGTTTCAGTTGGGATTGGGTTTTGCGGTTCTTAGGATGCCAATTTAAATATACATTGTTTTTTACTAAAAAAATTTTATGAGTTTATTCGATATTAAAGCAAGCTACATTGTTCAATAACTGAGCACAGCAAAATGCAGAATATTTCATATAATAACCACAGCAAATACGGTCTATTACATAATAAGCTTCTTCGGTTTGCTTCTGTTTTTTTTGTTGGAATTTTGGATTATGTTTTTTGTTGTTCCCAAGTATGCTCACGTTGAACATGTTGCACGACAATCATTTAGCTGTCAGAATTTTTGACATTTCAGTTTTTCATAAAAGTTGTACGCTGCGAACCCAAACGTGCTTTAATGCACAAGACCCCACACCCCACACCCCACACCACACACCATACATCCCACACTACACAGCCATGCCACAGCACACCACAAAAACAACAACAAAATGCTATTACACCACATGAAATCCTTTTTTGGTAGCTTGCTTTTTTATTTTTGTTTCTTTATATTTTCGTTTTTTTTTTGCTATGCCGCATTTACATGCATTAGTCTTAATGGCATTGTTCTGGCTGTTGTTGTTGTTGTTGTTGGACTTTTTCTTATAGTTATTGTTGTTGCTGCTGCTGCTGTTGTTGGCAATAATTTATAAGCAGCGCCTATTATACGGTAAATTATATTTACCAAAATGATGAAAACATTTGAGTCACGCAATAATTTTGGCCAAGACGTGGCATTATTTTGCGTAGAAAAACTTAATTTACCAAGTTTTCCTTTTGTGGTTGGCTATGGCCATAGCCATAGCCTCAGCCATAGCCGCATTTGCCGCTTTGGCCAAACGGGCAAGAAAACATAAAAACATAAAGCATTCTTAGCATACAAAGCCGCCAGACATCTGCGCCTCATAACCTTGGCGGTTGCGCATTTGCGTGACAAGTGTCGTTGCCAGTTGTTGCCTAGCCATGCCAACAGACAAAAAAAAAAATATATATACATGTATATAAAAAAGCACATCATAGCCACAACAACAGCAAAAAATTGTTAAATAGAAATAAAGCAAAAATAAAAAAATATATTGTATATGTGCATATAACTTTAAACAATTAAAAAGCAAAACTACAAGAAATGCTAAACGCAAACATTGTGCCAACTAACAAAGGATAAAAAGGATGAGGATGAGCTGAGCCAGCACATGAATGGAGCAGACTACAGGCCGCAGCCCACAGCTGTGGTAGCCTAACTCTCGACACAAGTCGCTGTGCAAGGAACACGCGTCCTGCTGCGCATATGCCACAGTGTCACAATGCAAAAGGCAAGGCAAGGCAAGGAAAGACTGCAGCAGCAGATTGGCCAACAAAGCGTTCTTGGCTTCTATGCAACCGCACAGAAGTCAATTGACACAAAAGCCAAAAGGAAACAAAAAACAAAAAACAAAAAAAGGACAACAGGAAACAGAAAACAGGATAACAGGAGGCTAACTGCATAAATCGGCCATTGTGTAAGTGCTGTGTAACAATAACAACAACAACAACAGCAACAACAATTACTGCAAAAATGCCTTGCAATGTTTTTGCATTAGATGCGCCGCCACAGCCACAGCCACAGAACAGAAACAACAAAAAAAACAAGAAAATAAAACGAAGAAATACCCAAAATATTTTGTCATTTTGTATGTCGTTTTTGCTGATTGTCCTGATTTCACTTGTGCGCTTGGCTGGGCTTGGCTTGTCTGGATTTGCTTTGGGTTTTTGCTTACGCATTATTAGCACAAAATCGCATTCGATTGTTTGTTGTTTGTTGTTTGCTGACAACGTTTGCATGTAATGCGCTGCCTCGCACCCTCCTTGCTCTGCATTGCCTGTCTGTCTGTCTGCCTGTCTGCGTGTGTGCCTTTGCGCTACCCTCGCAACACATCGCACTGCAAGGTTTGACAGTTTGTTAGTTTGTTCATTATGTAATTGATTTTATTACCGAATCTCATTTGTTGGCCACTCTTGTGCTGCTGCTGCTGCTGTTGCTGCGCTTCATTGGCCACCAAATCAAATAAGCAGCAACCGCATGATGGTCTCTGTCTGTCTCTCAGCCTGCCTGCCAGTCTGTCTGTCTGTCTGTCACACTGCGCTACTGCTGCTAATATTGTTGTTGATGATCTTGTGCCAACATCGCGCACATCTGCCGCCCTGGGGATTTATTTAATTTGCTGACACTGCATTTGGCTTTCACTGTTTTTTTTTTCTTTTTTTCTTTTTTCATTACGTTGCTCGGTTGGTTTTTTCTTTGCTGTTTTACGTTGGTTTATATTTTTGTTTTTTTTTTTTTTTGCTTTGTCCTTTTTGTAGCATTTGCCATTATCCTGATTTCGGTTTTATTGCTTTAGTTTTTGTCATAGTCAGTTGCCACAGCAGCAGAAGCAGCAGTAGCGGCAACAACAACAACAACAATGGCAACAACTATTGTCAAGATTTTATTGCTGTTGACTTTTGTCATCGCTTTGTTGGCAACATCTTTTGCTGCCTTTCTTGCTCGCCCGCCTGCCCCGCAGCCAGCCTGCTCGGAACTCATCTTAGCTCGCTTATGAGCGAAATTAATTTCTCGACCAATAAAACTTTGTCGTTTTGGCCCGGCACCGTGTGTTCTGCTGCTCCTTTAGCATTTGGCTTCTGCCTGCGGCAGCTGCTTTTTGTGCTTTATTGTTGGCACTTTTTGTTACATCAGGACGTGGTGAAATTACATAAAATCGACAGTCAAGCAGCAAGAGAACAGAACAGAACAGAAAAGGACATGTGGCCGTGCTATGCACGTGTTGGCCCTTGCTTCAAGTCGAGCGTAGGAGGCATACTCGCGTGTGTGAATGGGGCGATAGAGTGTGTCGAACTATTGGAGTGAGTCGTTGAGTATGTGTAGGATTCGTGTTTTTCTTGGATTGCAGCTAACTTATCTGCGCATTGTTAGCATATATGAGCCAAGCAGTTGGATAATTCCAATTCATATTGATTATGTAAGGCTGAAGTACATGACACAATGCAACATAAATAACCTTCAGAATAGTTAAAAATGAAGCAGCATTTGAATTCAAGTGTTGGCTGCTTTTTTCAAAAAATTCCTGTCATCATTACATCATCTTTAAATTCATTCTCTCATATTCTATATTTTTACATAAAAAAATAGGACCCGTTGTGAATGGATCGAATATTCTCTCCAGAATATCAGTAATACCAGCAATATGTATCTTCACATATACTAAGCAGATGTTTCAGGCTTATAGGCCGTAGATCTTTTAATGAAAATAATATTAGAATGGTTTTCAGATAGTCTTGCAGTTGGAACATTCATGAGTTCAGTTTTGCCTTGCACTAGAGCATTAACTGTGATGCATGTCTAGATTATATATAAAAATATTAACCGTTATAAAAGAAATTGTTGGCATTAGAGTTTATTTGCTATAGACTTATGTTGGCATCACCTTGATCATATGGCAGATACAACTATGCGTGTAATTATTTACATAACTATTGTTTTTTTTTGATTAAATCATTCTTTGACAACACATTCTCTAAGTAAACGTAGTCTCCTCCTTTTTGTGTGTTGGTGCTTTGTGTTTGTTGTTGACTCGCTTGATGAATGAACTCACGTAATTAGTCTCAGTCAGATGTGGCCAATTTGAATTCGTGCGAAAATTGATTTATACAAATTCCAGCACAGCTCAACGCCAGTCAACGAGCATAAAGGCCACGGACAAAGGCAGCCACAGTCGAAGCCTTAATTAATTTTTGAGACGTATGTAGCCTTCAGCTGCAATCCTTCAACTCGTGGCCCGAGCAAGAGTCAGAGTCAGCGTCAGAGTCAGAATCAGATCCGCCAGAAACCAGCGTGTGACAAGCGACTTGTGTGGGCTCATCCGACAGTTTGGATGTGCGAACGAACGAGGTGTGAAGTGATTTCGCTTTTGGCGCAATTTGCCAATCCCCTGCTCTCCCCCCTCCCATTTTGGCCTGCCGTGCGATGAGAGAGCGTTACTAATTGATCGGCTGACATGCATCGGCGCGGCTTGTCAAAACATTTGCGGCTGATTTGGGTGCACAAATTAATTGCGGCTCGTTTCGCGTTGTTTTGACGCTTGACGTGCAGGAAATCAATTAAAAAGCACAAAAGCCAACAGCAAAGACATTTCACAAAAAAAAAAAAAAAACAAATAAAAAAAACCAACAAAGAAAAAAAAAAACAGAAGAAGAAAAACAATTAACTTAACGCACTGTCAGCAGTCAGCAGTCAGCGCCTGGAAGTCGTAAATTCTGACATTAGCATGAAACTATTTAGCTGGCATGCGATTAGTAACATCGAACATAAAATCGATGAGAAAGTGTCATCTGCTGCGTATCTGAGCGCTCATCCGTTTGTCTGAGCCGTATAGCTGCCGCAGCGGCAGCCAATTGCCGGCCAGCCGGCCGAAGGCTCTCTGCTCCTCTCTGCGCCGATAAGGATCAACGCCGTGTCATTGGCAGCAGCCAATAAAATGTCACAACGTATGTCGTCGATGGGCACCTGTTACCTGTTAGCTGTGTTGTCTGCGTCGCCTGTGCTGCCTGTGCCGCACACTCAACGCTTTTGTCTTTGGAAAAGTTATTGGCTTTCCCTGCTGCTGCTCCATGTGCTATCGATTGATCGCTAGATCCCATATAAAATGCAATAATTTATAAATAATAAATTCTCGTTGTGCCTTTGTTTGGCCATTTATGTGGTACTTTTATTACAAAACGTTTAGGCCATGGCTATGTTAACGGGGTGCACTGCCCAGCACCTTTGACAGGAATTTATTGTGCGTTAATAGCCTTCAACAGTAGAGCAAGACGCTGCTCTACTCTGCTCTGCTCTATGCCTGTTTGTCTGTGTGTGTGTGTGTGTGTGTGTGTGTGTGTGAGTCTGGTAGGCGCGGCTGCCTTAACTAGCCCCAGGTCTGACCTGACAAAGAATCTGCATTGTATATCCCAAACTTATTGTCGCCATTTTGGTTAAATACGCATATGCACTTCAAAGGCAAACATTTTAATTGCGCGCTGCCGAACTTCCCTTAATTCGAGGGTTGAAATTGAAATTCATGAGTGCCTCACCATTTGTAGTCTGCGACTGGGCTTGGCATTTCGTAAAAACAGTAAAGCCACTTACTAATGTACTGATCGGTTTCTAAAGCCGTCGGTAGCTAATTTTAAAATAATGGCGCATGCAGGAACTGAAAGCAGAACAACTTATTGGTTCTAGGTATAAATAAAATAATTGAATTATGATTCCTATTACTTGGGAGATTATTTTCCATTAAAAAAAAAAAAAAAATCTACTGAAACAATACAACAATACTCATTCGATTAAATGTGCGCATGGAGATTCTTGAGGGAAACTTCGTAGAGAATCTTTCGTTCCTGATGTTTAAAAGAAAGCGTCTTCCTTATTTTAATAGCAAATATAAACTAGAGATATTTAAATATTGCAAGTAATATTCCCAAAGCACTTTCAGTTTATGCAACAAAGCTACTGATTGTCTAATAAAAAAGTACTTCAGGTATTTTAAAGCTACCTGCCTTTATAAAATGAGTTTACTGTACTTGCAAAGTGATATAATCATGTTGATTATGTTATTTCCGCATATTACTCGTAGCTTTGATGCAACAATAACTACAATACCAAGAGATCAACGACAACATCAGCAGCAACATCAGCAGCAACAACAACAACAACAACATAATGCATGTTTTACTTGTTTATTGTATAGAAATCATAACTTATTTGCGCTACCCTACGCCCCTTGCCAGCACCCTTGCGGCTTAGTGGCGTGCACAAATCAATTCTCAAAGGATAAAGCAAATCCTTTAGCCTCGGATCTGTGTTATGAAAGCTCTTCACTGCCATGCATAGATAAACCACGGT
This sequence comes from Stegana nigrithorax, assembly GCA_037044495.1. Taxonomy (NCBI): domain Eukaryota; kingdom Metazoa; phylum Arthropoda; class Insecta; order Diptera; family Drosophilidae; genus Stegana; species Stegana nigrithorax. The sequence continues at coordinate 12,602 of JBAMBQ010004993.1, forward strand.
TGCTGGCCTTTGTGTAAATAAGAAATGAAAAAAAAAAAAAAAAAAACAAAAGCAGAAACAATAACAATGGAACTGCAACGGAACATTGTATAATGTTGCCTTTCCTGTTAAGGGTTAGCCCTGCATGCGATGGCAGGGTGACGTCCCACTGCCAATTTATGTGATAACGACATAACTCGACTTTGTTTGACTTTTTTCCTTTCCAATTATTGCATAATAATCGGCTGCACAGCCAAAGACACAACTGTCTTGCCCTTGTCACTGCTGCGTCTGTCGCCGAGAGATAATGGCAGCGGTTCGATGACACCGCTGAGCACTGAAAATGCACTGGAAATGCGCAGAACAGGCACCGAGACACGTACAAAGGCGTATAATTGCCAGGCGACTGGTTTTGATTGCTAATAAAGATCTTCGCATGCAGCAGCATAAAATGTTCATTTTCTTGTGAGTTTTGTTATGGCTTTAAGTTCCTGATCCCGATACCCAAGCGTAAAACTGGAACCAAGCATAAGTTTACTGGCGAACTATAACTTGATTTTTTTTCTATGGGTAATGGGACTTCGAATAACGAAAGATCTACTGTATTTTTCAATTATAGTATGTCAAAGAAATACATATGACAAGACAGCCAAAATTATTTTTTTGGTCGATCTATTTTAGCGCAAAGTCCCATTATGGTATCTAGAAAAAAGTTAAACTTTAATCAAGGTTAGTAAGCAATCATTTATTTCTATACTGTTCTGTCTTCAGATAAATTGATTAAATGCCGAACTGAGTTCTGGACATGGGCTTTTCGAATCACTGATCCTACCGTTAGAATACCTGATCTGCCTGTGCGAAATGTGAAACTCCCGTCTGAGGAGCAGAAGTATGCTTAAATCGGCAAACAGTAAAGTGAAAATCGTCAGCTCAGTGCCGCTTTACGTTCCTGTGTTGTTGTCCACTGTTAGTCTGTGTGTTCATCTGCGGTTAGTCGCGAAATTCCAGTATGACTGACATACCTAAACGTTGCCTTCGTGTGGTTTAGTGGATCTTCGCATGCCCTGCGTCTGTGCTGCTGAGTTTTTGATTGTAGTACTCCTGATAAATAATTGGCGGCAACGCTCTTGTGGCCACACACGACATCAAAGTGAGTAGTCAGCCTTACTCGGAAGCAGCGTCTCTCGGCAGATCCTAATGATAATGATGGCCGCATGTCGCATAAGCATATTTGCTTTATCGATGATCACTGCTAAGAGTAAAAGATTGTACTTAAAAATTCATATTTCAACATTTTCACGCCAAGTTGTTTTTTTTTACAGTTTCAAAAAGTCAAAGAACAACAAAACGCAAAGAAGTTTTATGGCACACAAAAAAGTTGAATAACCTCAAAAGTCAATTAAGAAATATCGCAGCGAAGTGCCAGCAGCAGCTGAGGAAAAAACAGGAAAAAAAAAAAAAAACCAAAAAACCAAAAACAAAAACTTAATGCTTTAACCAGTAGCTTTAAAATTCAATTAAATATAATTAAGTAAATTATGCGGGGCAGCGTTGGGGTCGCGCAGAAGTAGGAGGCAAACGGCGAAGCAGTAACATAACATAACCATCAAAATCATAGCATCAACAAACAAAACTTGGAACACGCATAATAGCTTATTTAACGCAGACAGCACAACGCACAACAGCCAACAACAACAACAAAAACAATAACAACAACAACAGAATAAAACAACAAATAATAAAAAACATTGAACATAACTTGGCCAAAACACGGACGCTACGCATACACACACACACATGCATACATATGTACGTATATATTTAATAATCAATCTACAACTGGCAAACGGCCAACAGCAACAGCACACACACAAACACACGCATACACAGACACAGAGCCAAAGCCAGAGCCACAACTGGCTGATGATCAAGCGACCAAAACGATCATCAATCGATTGTATGAACGAGCGATGATTGAAATTGAAGCAGTGTAAAAAACAACAACAACAACAATAACAACAACAACAACAAAAGTACAAAAACAAAATATACTAAGAAATAATTAACAAAAACACAAAAAAAAAAAGAACAACAACCAACAACAAACAACATGAAAGCCAAGTCAAGCGAAACCAAAGTTGAAACTAAAAAATGAAACCAAAGCCAGTCTACAATTGTTCTTGTTGCTGTTGTAGTTGTTGTTGCTGTTGTTGTGGCTGCCGCTGCTGTTGCCTTTGCTGATCATTATTCGATCAATGTTGATCATTTTATCCCGAGGCTGTTGACAGCCCACCGCGCGGACATGACATGCGAGTCGGAACAACAACATCGCCGCTAACAATATGTAACGTTGCTCGTATGTGTAGCAATACAACATGTATGTGTAGCCAATAACAACAACAACAACTAACAACAACAAACAACAACAAACAACAACCGCAGTAACAGCAGCCACAGCTACTATGATATTCATATGGCAGCCATAGGCACAAGCGAAACAAAAAACCGAAAACACAAACAAGACAGAGCGAGACAAAAGAAAAACGAAACAGCAGACACTGAAATGATCTTCATCATGGTGGACAGCAGGCAGAAATATATAATACAATAATTACCAGACCGTCGCAAATAACGAGAACAGAAGAAGAGCAAATTGAAGATGAGACAGCCAAGAACGCAGTCATAGGCTATGGCAATGGGCATGGCATGGTTGGGGGGGGGAGGAATGGGCATGGCATGGGGTATGGGCAATGGCACTCTGTGTGCTTGTTTAAATGCTATGCTGCTATCTTTGTTATTGTTGTTGTTGACTTAAGTTAATTTTCGTCTTTTCGAAATGCTTGGACAGACAGATGTACCTTTGGCAAAGGATGCTGTTGCTGCTGCTGCTGTGGCTGCTGTTGCTGTTAATGCTGACGATGAAGACGACGCAGACGACGGCAATGATGTTGCTACCTTTAATGGTTTTTGCCGTAACCGACATTTTGTTTCGCTGCTATGCAACCAACGTACTTCATTGTGCCTGCCTGCCTGCCACGTCCAGGCATGACTAAAGAAGTTGCCCGCTTGTACTTCTGCGAACTTATAAGAAATGCAAAATTATGTAGGCTCGCCCATTCAATGCGATCCTTGTGAAGAGCACAAAAAAAAAAAATAAAATAAAAAAAAGAAAACAAAAAATGAAGAAAAAAATAGGAACAAAAATAAAAACAAAACATGCCATCGTCCTGCGTCTGGCTAACATTTTTGTGTATGAAGTTGTATAGCGTGTTGGCATGGCTGCACTTTCGCGTACCGCACGCTGCACACACACACACACACACACATACACAAACACACGCATACACATGGTGAAGCTCATTTAAGCGCGTTCGTCGTCTTCATTTTCTGCGCAACTTCGTCGCAGCGCGTCTCATCTTGTTTCAGCTCATCTCGTCTCGTCTCATATCGTCGCGTCTCGTCTCATTTCGTTTCGTTTCATTTCGTTTCGTTTATAAATGGGTCTTGAGTGCCTTCCTTGTGTGTGTCTGTCTGTATGGTGTTTTGTTTTTCATTTTCATTTTAGTTTTTTTTTTGTTTTTTGGTTTTCGCTTTGGCTGCCACATGCACCAATCAAGCAACGTTGTAATGCGGCTGCTGCTGCTGCTCCTGCTGCTGCATGTTATAAAGTTTTCGTGATGCAGTTTTCAAAATTGAGTTTTTTATGTTTTTTTTAGCTTTTTTTTTTGGGTTTTTTTTATATTGGTTTCTTGAACATGAAATGCTTGTTTGTACTACGATCTCGTTCGGTCCGTGCCGCATGCAGTCCATGGTGCAATGGTTGGTGCAGTTGGTGCAGTCCAGGCACAAATGTCTCGCCATGGCGAAATTATTTCGTTTCATTTTTGAGCCGATTGTGCTTGGATCTTGGTCTTGTGACTTTTTCCTTGGAGAACTGCAGAATTTGCAGAAATTGTCGAATGTCAGCATGACTTTGCTGATGTGCGTGCTCCCTGCATAATTTATGTGCTGCGCTGCAATAATCGAACTGCTTTTTTATTTTTCTGTTTTTTTTTTATTTTTTTTTATTGTTTTGTTTTTTTTTTTTTTTTTTTTGTTGGTCAGGCCAGGCAACAGCCAATAGTATCCGCAGTTGGCTATTGTTAAGCGCGCAGAGTTAATTATTACCGTATCCGACAATTAAGGCATCGGCCTCATTTTGCAGCATTGTTTATTTTCTTAGAAGCAGGCGGAATTTGCGGTGTTTGTCTTAATTGGCAAAATTAGTGTGCTTGGGGTTTAAATTAGCAGCAGGCACGAGGTGAAAGACAATACGCATGCCTTAGAGCATCGGAAGTCGCAACTCTATGGCAGCATGTGAAGTCCTCAAACACAGCAGAACAGAAGACCAAACATGTTTCGTACCGGCAACGTTCTGCCAACTAATTGAAGTCAAATGAGAAGAAGAATCAAAGACCCACTCTGCTTAACTAAAAACAAACCGGCACAACAAATCGGCACGCAAGTCCAGATTACAAACAAAAAAAAATTGAAAAAAATTAAAAAAAAAATAAATATCTTCTGAAGGCGCGTGAAACCTACAAAGCCACAAATGACATGCAGAATTCTGACAATTTAATCATAATAAGCCATAGTTTAGAAATTCTGATTCGAAGTTGCTGTTAGAGGTCAGTGGAAGATGTTCATTAAATAAGCCAAAAAGCAATTTGGTAAATAAAAATAAACATGGGGAAACTTTTTTTTTTTAGCAGCAGTTTGGCTGAAACTGTGAAGATTTTACTTACAACTTCTGGAACTTTGACCAGATTTCCTTGAAGTACAAGATAAAGGAAGTCACAGTTCTTTGAAGAAAAGGCTGCCTGCTTTCTTTAGAGCTCCAAAATACCCCGTAGTTCCGCTGTCAGCCGTAAACTGCTTAAGTGTTAAGCCTGCTCCGGCGATGGGCATAGCATTGAAATCAATTTGGCTAGTGGCAGTCGATACAAGACGAACCTGGGTTGAATGGAAGGCAGAAGTTGAACGATGCGCTCATTGGCTGTGAGCGTGAAGGTAAGGAAAATGGCAGGAAAGCAACTTAGTGTCATAATATTTGTGCCCACGACAAGCAGACTTCCTGCCTACTGGCCACAAAAGTCGGGTATGACTTAACGTTTTAGCCGTGGGATTTATCTACGGTTGCTATACAGTAAACTCGCACAAGTGTCTTTGTATCTTACACAGACTCTTTGATGCAATTCAAATGCGCCGCCGACGAAAAGCCATAAGTAAAAGAAACTGATACGATGGACAATTTGAAAAACACTTTCGCTTAATGTGCCGCATTAAAAGCAAAAATCAAATACAAAAAAAACACCAAACAAAAAAAAAAGGAAAAAAAGAATACCCAAAAAAAAAAAAAAAAACAAAAATATCGTTTGTCGCTTTGCGATTGGTGCAGGAAGATGTCGAGTCATAGATAAGTCTTGTAAGTGACTATTTATTACGTCGACAATAACAACAACAACAACAAGCACACACATCAGTAGTTTGGTTGGTGCCATTAATTTTGTTATTGTCAGTTGATGTACAACATAAAGAAGGAAAAGAAAAGAAAGACGACTTTGCTCTTGCTTCCTTTTTGCTCAGCTCTCATGTCCTTTAGCTTGCCACAGCTCGCCTCTCCCTGCGCCGCTGCGTCCTTGTCCACTGCTTCTGCTGCTGCTGCTGCTTCTTGCGTCCGCTTGTGGTCTTTTTGTTCGTGTTAATGTTTTTGCTGTTGCTGTCACAACAATTACAAAAACGTCGGCATTGCTCAAAGGCAGAAGGAGAGTCCCAAAAAAAAAAAATTAAAAGAAAAGAAAAGCAAAAAAAAAAAAACAACTCAAACCGAAAATGTCAAAAGGATTTTTATTGACTTTTTATGTTGTTAACTGACCGACATTATGCCGAGATTGTGGGTGATTACGGCACACATGCGTTTGGGTGGTCCTTTGCGGACAAGTGCATCGGCATCGGCATCAGCATCAGCATCAGCATCAGGCAGCGTAACAGCAACAGTAACAGAACGCAAGGCGGTCACTTTGGTGCTGATATCCTGCCGTGCGCCAAGCGTTTCACTGTCGTGCCATAAGCAGATGATATACGATATCGCATATAATTGCCCAAGCAGCGGCAGCGTCTGAATTGCTGTTGTTGTTGTTGTTGTTGTTTGGTCTGTTGCTTGGCTTAGTTGCCAACATATGCGACAATTGCAAATGCAAATGCGGCTAATGTCAACCTAAGTAAGGGAAAACATGAGACTTGAAATACTTAAGTGAGATCACTTTGTTGTCTACAAAATGAACAACAATAACAACAACAACAACCATGACAATGACAATGACAACGACAACAACTTTTCTACATTCTGCGAATGTGCGATGTGTGAAAGCAACAAACGCTGAACGCGCCATGCGACACGCTCAGCTACGCAGCTACGCAGCTCCGATGTCGTTTGAGATCATTGCATCTGCGTTCATCTTGTCAACAGACGCAGCAATAACAACAGCAACAGCAACAACAGCAACAGCAACAACGGAAACAACAACTACAACGACAATACGCAGAATGCCAAATGCAACAATAAAATAAATAACCAAAGCGACAACCTACAAAGCGACTTCGAGACTTCGCGCACAGACTCCGAACCAAATGACTCCCATTCACTCCACTCTACTCCATTCTACTCCACACTGAACTCACCTCGCCGCAGCTTGCCTCGATGCGGCAGTGAGTTGTTGGTGACAGTGGCCACGGAAGCCGCCGCTGTAGTAGCTCTGGTAGCTGGAGGTAGCTAAAGACGCAGCCCTGATCATTGCCGGTCGATCGGTCGATCGGCAAGCAAGTCAGTTAGTCAGTCAGTTTGTCAATGCGACAGTCTTTTGCTGCTGTTGCTGCTGCTTAGTCAGTCGATTAGTTGCATACACACACACACACACACACACACGCAAATGCACACACACAGGTGTGCGTACAGACGAGAAAAGGGTTCGCGCAGATGCTATCAGCGCAAGGAGCGCGCATTGAATTACGTGCGACGCGTCGTTGTGCGCTTCGCATTCGAGTACGTTTTGGGGTTTCGATTACGATTCGATCGACGCATTTATCGAGATCAGAGTCTTTTAAATGCTCATTTAGTGAGATTTACAATGCATGGCGGCCGATCACTTGCATATGCACGTACGTATGTATATCGCATGCATGCCATGCCATGGACGCAGGCAGGCAGGCAGGCAGTCAGGCAGGCAGTCAGGCAGCTCCATTGCCAGGATGAGCTGCGTGCCCTCCTTTCAGCCATGGGGCTAATGGGGCCTTGGGCCTTGGCTAATGTTGTGGCTGCTTTACTTTCGTCTGCGGTGCATTGCTTCTCGGGGGATTTGCCTTTGCTCGGCATTTGAGGCGTTCTTAAGCAGCTGAGAATTGACTCGGCTGTAAAATGGTGTCCGTTGGCTAGACATTGTGTGCGTGTGTGTGTGTGTGTGTGTGTGTGTACCTGTGTACAAGCAAAATTAGATTAATTACCGAACATTAAGGGGCAAAGAATCAGGCAACAATCGAAGGCAACAAATGCACGTACGCAGAGCACAGCAGAGCAGAGCCGAGCTGAGCACATCCATCAACTTAGAAGCAGTTGACGCAGCTCGAGGGTACAAGACGTGGCTAATGCTGACGGCTGACGTAGGCGTCGGCAAAAGTCTTGTTATCCTTGCTCTCGATACAAAACATAAATCGTGTTGTTTTGACAGGCAAACGACCGCAGACCTGACTGCCTCAACTGCCCTGACTGCCCTGACTGCCCTGACTGCCTGAAAGTGAGATTTGTCTATGAGCCAGTCTCTGTCTCTGTCTCTGTTTCTGTCTCTGTCTCTCACGTCTTACTGTCCTCGGCCACACACAACAGCCGCAAGGCGTTGAGTGAGCAGCGATGTGCGACGTGTGTAGGGTGCGCAAAGGCACCTAAACCGAGGCAGGCTGCTGCTGCTGCTCGGATCGATCGGATCGTGTCGGCTTTGACTTTGACCGAAACTAATCATTGTTGTGCCAACAGTCGATTGCATTGTTTTGTATCATTTGCAGGCGCAACACTCCGTCGAGGTCCTGCTGCGTGCACAGTCGTGCGTTTCATATGCGATTGCGACATGTGTGCGCTGCTTTGCTTTGCACTGCCTGGCTGAGTGAGGCGATTGAGTGTGGGCGCGTCTGTTGTCCTGTTGCCTGGCAACTTGACAAGCGGCCAATTTGCTGCGCAGGCCAAGTGCCCTGTCCTGTCCTGTCCTGTCCTGGCCCAGCCTGGCCTGTCCTGGGCTGGCGTTGCTTTGCCGTTGCCTTTGGCTTTTGCTTTGGCAGCATTTCGACTGCGTACTAAATGCCTTTGTTGGCAATTCGTTAAAGTTGACTTTTGGCCAAATTAAATTCTCTGCGGTTTGTGGCATGCGGTGTTCGCACAATATGGGTTTGCGGTTAACCAAACCAAGCAGCGGCAACAGCAACAGCCACAGCCACAGCTCAACAATGCTCAGCTTAACTCAGTTTGGCTCAGCTCAGTTCAGTTTAGTTTAGTATAACCCAACTCACTTAAACTCGGCTTTGCTTTTTAAGTAAGTGGCAGACATAGATTTGCAATCGCAAATGCGACTCAATACAATGAAATTTCTCACGTTCCCAGTTCGCAGCTGGAATCGTAACAACTGCTGACTGGCTGCTTGGCTGCTCGGCTGGCTGTTGGCTTCTTTGCGAAAGTTCATACCAGCTCCTGACTGCCTGGCTGCTTGGTTGCCTGGTTGCCTGACTGCAATTGTGTCTTTAATTGGCGACTGGTATGCGCTGCATAGTTGAAAATTCAGGCTAATTAAAGCCAAAGTCAGTCTAATTAGACAACTGCCATGTATGGCAAGAATTGCCGCAATGCGATCGCTGCTGCCGATCGTTGCCGCTTGGCGATAATGTCTGGCACCCGTTGCACGCCAATCGCCGACTGCTGTTGACAATGGCTAGGTGATATGCAATTTGTTGTAAACGATTTCACTTCGCTATCAGTAAGTGCAGCGCAGCCGTGCTTCAGAAACTGGCACAGTGCTCATTTAAATTGGGTCTCATTACATTTGGTCTTTCAAAAGTTTTGTTTACAAAATAAAAAAAATTCCAATTTGTTCAAGACTTCAAGATTACCACAGATTCCCGAAGCAACAGAGGCAGCCTTTTCGATTCTGTGTATTGGCTCGGCTATTCGTAGGTACGTGACTACGTCCGACTATCCAGGAATCTAGATGGCCCTGATCCTCCAAAATGTTTTCTTATACGGATTATGCTTATTGTATTTCTTGGCATCTAATCTTCGTTGGATGTCTTCAATTGAGGCTAATGGATTGGGAAGTCAATTCAGTAAAGAGACCCAAAGTCGACCCGGCCTCGATAAACGTTGGAGATCTTCTGGGAAACAAGCCGCACACTTCATTTTCGTGGCAAAGGAGAGGAAAGATGCTCGTTGAATTTGGTGTTTGGTTTAATAATCCGACACTACAAAGGCGGAATGCACATGTACAGTTAAGTAGCTTAATACGCCACGATTTGCAGCGAAAGCGATCTACGCCCAACGCATGATTCCTGCTGCGCCTGTTAACAATAAGGTTGCCTCACCCATTTATTACATTTTTTATATTCTTTTGTTCTGTTTTTGTTTTGTTTTTTTTGTTTCTTTTCGCAAAAGTTTTCGTCATAATTTTATATCTAAATATTTATGTTAAGCTGCGGCCGCGGATCAAAAACATGCCGATCATGGCAAAACAGTTTGCAGCTGATGAGGATCACTTAATCGATTAACTCAACGCATGTTTGCAATTTTCATTTCACCAACAACAACAACTGCAACAACAACAACAAACACATGGCATGATTATCAGCGCCAATCAAGTTAAAGTTAAGACCTGATCCCAGCCCAGCAGAGCCTAAGCCCCGCACGGAACGTAACCATTCGAATGCATTCGATTTGTGCCAACTCAGCGAAACCTTGGCCGTCCGCAGTCCGGCTGCAGTTGTAGTTTTCCTTTGTAAATGCAAAATTAAAACATAAATCGTGCGCTCCATTATGGTTATTACAGTGCAGCATGTCAGGCCCGGGACTGCAGTGCCTGCGAATGCGCGGCCCACGGGTGGCGCGGAGCGGTGTGCATGGTTTGTTAAATTGCAACGCGAGTACGCGAAAAAATAAAAGAACAAAAAACAGAAGAAAACATTCAATCGATGAATCGATCCTACGTTCATACATACCTTCCCGTGTATGCATAATATGTAAGTGTTTATGCATGTATGTGTGTGTGTGTGTGTGCATATACATAAGTCCCTAGTCAAGATGATTCGCAGGCTGGCAGCTATGGGCACAGCAAACTCATAAACTGCATAAAATGCGCTTTGGGCTGGCGACACTGGACAGGGGGGAGTGCGACAGTTAAGCGCATGGCTCAATGGCCGAAAGTGCCGGCAGCAATCGGACAGCGGTTGGTGGGTGGGTGGCGGCAGGCGGATGGGGCGGCGAGTGAGTGAGGCAGGGGGAAGAGCGGCTGCAGGGTGTTGCTAAGCCAATGGCGGCATTATGATTATTATAAACGGCCAACGATGCGACTTAACTTCAGTCCTTGTTGTTGTATGTGCATGTATATGTTGTTGTTGTTGTTGTTGCTGATGTTCTTGCTGTTGTTGCTGCTGCATAAATTGCAATGATTTAATAAAAAACTGAAATTGCAAAAGTGAGGACCCGGCGCGCACACGCTGCACTGCACTGCATTGCACTGTTCTGCGCTCACTTACTCGCTCATTGAACATCATCATTTAGGGGCGTGGCAAGTTATGCTGCCCCTTGGCCTAAGCCACAGTGCAATGCATTGCAGTATGGTTTCATTTTTTTTCTTTCCTTCTTTCTTTTTGGTATATTGGTGCTTTTCTTTGGTTGTTGTTGTTGTTGTTGTTATTGTTTTGTTTTTTTTTTCTAATGTAATCAAGCGAGTGTTGGCGAAGATGCGGCCAAGCGTAGATCATGTGCTTATTAAATAATTTATTTAAGCACCTAATTTAGTTTAATAAAAATGTACAAACAACAACACCAACAACAACATCAACAACAACAACATCAACAACAATAACATTCAACACTGCCTGGCAGAACGTTGATTATTATCATTGTTGTTGTTGCTTGTTTAATGCATAAAATACATAATTACAGTGCAATCATTTTTATACAGAAAATTACAAAAAAAATTAAAACAAAAAACCCCTTAAAAAATAAAAATAAGCCAAGAAAAGACACCATTGAAAGCTTAAAGGAAAAAAAAAGAAATAAAACGAGTGTAAAAAAAAAAGAAGAAAATTTCAACGTAATTTAATTTTAAATTTAAATTGCTCACGGCCAACGAGTCTTACCTACAACAACAACAACAACAAAAGCAGCAATATCAGCAGAAACAGCATATCAAAGTGTTACGCATATGCATATGGCATGCACGGGCCTCTGCCTCTGCCTCTGCCTCTGTCTGAGTGCACTCCTCGGTAGGCCGCGCTGTCGTCCCTAGAGTTGCCACAGCACACCACGCCACCACTTGACATACCTCGTTGGCTGGCAGGCTGTCTGTCAGTTTGATCATGGCGTGCAAAACATTTTTGCCACTCATTCGCACTTGCGCTTTAATTGTATACGCTGCGCTGCGTTGCGTTGCGTTGCGTTAACCCGCAGCAGCTTGCCGCCCCCTTGTGCGCACGCACGCACAGCATACACACACACACACACACACACACACACATGGCAGAGTGGCCTGCCATATGAATACGCGCTTGTCAAAGTGGGCGGCAACCTGCAACCTGCAACGTTTTCTTTCCTTTTTTTTTTCTTACCTTTTCTTATTTTTATGTTTTTATTTTTCAATTTCCTTGCTGTAAGTGTTGTCCATGGTTGTTGTTGTTGTTGGTGTTGCTGTTGATATTATTGTTGCTGGTGCATAATTACGCATTAAATTAATAGTTTAATTGCCAATGCCAAGCTGCATAGTAAAATTGCCTTTCACACTTAAACTGATGCGTTGCGCAGGAAATAAACTCCCAGGCGCATTTATAAGCGGCCTCAGCTTGCAATTTGCCAATTTATGTCTTCATAAGCGCAGCCGACACAAATCACAGGCCGACAAGGCAACGATCCTCATTATCATCATTATCATCATCAGCGTCATCATCGTCAGCATCGTCAGCAGCATCGTCGTTATCAGCTGGCATTTGCCAGCATGGAAGACCAGGAAGCATCTCATTTTCGTTCAACTCGTACGTGACTCAGTTGCTAAAAAAAACTCAGCCAGCCGCAGCTGATCTAATTTGATCTTCTGATCTTAATAAATTAAAAATTTCAGCAGACACAACTGGCTGCGAATGCATTTGATTTGATTTTATTTTTTTTTTCTTTCCAACTTTGAAATTTCTTTGTTTATTTTTTGTTCTATTACTTTTTTAGGACTTCAATCTGCCGAATTTAGAATATAAAAGAAAAAACATATGTTTTTATTTCTTTCAAAAAATAATACATGAAGCTTTGATATATGCATTTGTATAGTTTATGTGAAAGCACATTCAATGCAGACATCCATGCGTATGTCACCCGACGTATCCTTAAAACTGCTTTCACTAAAATTAAGAAATCGCTTACTTATTCTCGCTTTCAGCGCTGGTCACTAAGTACAGTGTGTCCTGCCTATGATACTTCTTAAACACTATAGCTGGAGACTCTTTACATTTTGACATACACTGGCAGCCTTACATATGTGTTTCATTATTTATTAATCATACTGTAGACTGAATATAAAGAATCAAAACTAAATCGAACTTCTAATTCGTTGAGTTGATTCCGCTTTATGTTAGTCCACTGTTGGAATATTAAGTTGCAAATTACTCACGTGTGTTATATAATACGTATATATACATCATCGATCAATGAATGATCACAAGTCATAACACAAAATGAACTGCTGAAGGTCCGCGAGGTTTTCTGGTTTCGACAGTCAAGATAAGTAAGGATTTGCAAGGTAGGGATTGTCTTGGGGTTTGGCTTCGAAGAGTGCTTTTGTATCAGGCAGATCAGAACTGAGAGCAATATTTCGCAAAATGCGATCAGCGGCTTTTGGGAGAAAGCCTGCGCCGCAGCGGAGCTCGTGCGCATTTTTGTAGTGAAAATGATTTTCCTCATTATGCACCGCAAGGTTTTCAATTTGCTGCCAATTATCTGCGAGCTAAGCAAGAAACTCTTGAGTGAAGTTTAATAAATATTTTTCATTTAATATTTCTTTAGCGAGCGAATAATAATTTTCGACAAATTCATTTGAAAGTCAGCTTAGCCCGAGGTCAGGATAATTTCCGCTGCAATCGCGCAAGTTAAATTCTTTTTTTTTTGAATTTTTTTTTCTTCTTTTTTTTGTTGCTATTTTGTTCACAAGATACGCGCAGATGCAAACAAACACGCCTGAAAAATGTTTACTTGGTTTTTCTTTACCTTTGGTTTTTTTTTAATATTTTTTATTTCACAATTTTTTATTTTTTTTTTTGTTTCGTTTTTTTTTTTTTTTTTGTTTGCCAATCAATATCATAAAATTGCAATTTATGATTTGTTTTTACTGATTGCTAAAACAAATATTAACTTTGAGCACGAAACGCGCGAATAACGAAAACAATTGAACCTCGAATAGCAACAACAGCAACAACAACAACAATAATGGTAATAACAAAAACAAAACCAACAACAACATCAACATCAACAAGAAAATACAGAAGAGCATAAGTACAAGTTGCTGGCAGTGTTTAAAGCTACAAAAGTTATAGCACAATTTTCACATCATTTTCCGCACAGGCAAGCAGACAGACAGACAGACAGACAGACAGGCAAGGCAGTCACGGAGGCAAGAGGCAAGAGGCAAGAGGCAAGCGGCAAACGGCATGGCAGGCAGTCAGTCGAGAGGCATTTTCATAGCGCTTTGCTCCGCCTGCCGACTCACCGCTGTCTGATGTCTGAGTTATGAAACACTCATTCGCGCATCGAGTGAGATCGCATCGGCATCTGGCCATACGCTTTGTTACTTACTGACTCAGCCCCCTGCCCCCTACCCACTGCCACTGTGGCAGCAATTGTGGCTATGGCTGTGACTATGGCTATGGCTATGACTGCGGACATGGCTGTGCTGAACTCACCTGAGTGGGGCACGTAGAAAATAATTTAACCAACATTTAACCTCGCTTTGCTCGTTTGCTCGTTCGCTGATTGGCAACGTACGAAGTACTGCGGCAATGTGCAAGTGCCTGGACGCGATAGCGAGACCCGCTGCTCCGCTTCTCGCCGACCGTCGCCATCAATACCGTCGCACTGGCAGTTCGTCTCTGCGTCGCTGCATCGCTGCGTCTGTCAGTCAGTTGGTCTGACCAGTTGCCCATCTGCGTCTTCCTGCTGCTCGTCCGTCCGTCTGTCTGTTGTGTCTGTCTGTCTGTCTAGCTTGTCTTTTTCTATGCCCGTTCAGGCTGTTGATTATGATGAAGTTGTGTGCAATTTGTTTGCTGCGGGGCTCGCTGGCACTCGTATTGCGCGATAATGGATAATGTTTGGCCGTGCGCAAGAAGCATGTTGCGGTCTGCCAACGCAAGGCGATCGCTTAATCGACACAGCTCTTGCTTAGACAACACCATACGCAGAAAGTGGCCGCGACATGCGCATATGCGAGCATATTTATCATTTTTGCATATGCATTGCGCACAAGCTGCGAGGCTTCCTTTTCCATTTTGTTCGTTTTATAATTAAATTACATGCATAAAATGGCAAACCGTGTTCTTGCTCTCCGTCCACACACTCGTGCACAGCCGGCACAGGACTGCAGTCGCTTGTTGCTTGGGCTTGTGCAATGAAATGCAATACATGTCGATGGCTGGATAACCATTCTCAAGCTGACCAGCTGCGATCAGATAGCGCCAATCTTGGGCAGTCCAACTGGCGCCGGCAGACGCGACTCATGTGCCTTCTTACAGGCTGCAAAAATCAACACAATATTATGGAGCCATTTGAGAGGAATTCGATACTCCCTAATGTGCAGCTATGGTCAGCTTAAAATATTCTAAAAAAATTCGTTAATTAGATCTTGTACTTTTATACGTTGCTTTATTGTTTTTTTGTGGAGTTTTTTTTTTTTATAATAGAAATTCTTGTATCCATTTTTTTTCCATAGCAAAACAATCCTCGAAGATCTGAAAAGAATGGAATTACTGATTTTCGCTTAGAGAGAATGTTTTAAAGAGCGCAGTTGGTCATCTTCTGTGAAACCAGACTACACCTTAACAGAAGTTAAACAGATGAAGTCATGAGCTCTTTTGTAGATACCATTTTATAAAAATTTGCGTAAATGCTATGAAATTGCCCAACATAAGCCAAAGTATTCGGCTGAAATGTGAATTCTGCAAGGAAAGAAAAAACCAAGGGTTTTTGCACAAAGGCATGCATATGTGGCACAGTGACAGCTATCGGTTTAAGCATATACAGTAAAAGCCCTAATAAGAGGCCAAAGCCCAAGCAGACAACTTCTTCTAATGCAAAAGGACATTTGTCACTGTATCAGAATGTTATTGGGGTGAACGCCGTATATTGCACCTAAGGAGGGTCCTATGCAGATACTCTACAAACTCAACTTGATTGCTTTAGCCAGCAGAGACAGAAGCAATCTGAACGACGGACATGTCTAAAACGCCTACGAGGTTAAAAAAAATACAATATTAAAAATTTAATAATGCCATCAAACCACTTACTGCGAGCAGAGGCCCAGCAGAGTCGATTTGTATGGTGCTGTGTGTGTGCAACAAGGTCCATTGAAGTCAGCATAATTATCCTTGCCAAAGCCTTGGCCGCCTTAGTTGACATAGCGAGGCAGCAAGGCAGCCAGTAAATAAGCCAAGAGCATAGTGACGCAGACAGGTAGGCAAGAGCAAAGAGGCAAAGAGGCAAAGCGGCCGGAGCATGACAATGTTTGAGGAACAGAGCAAAAAGGCAAAGTATATAAGCTGAGCGAACATCTGTTCGTGCTGTGCATCTGCTTGGCTCCGCCTTAAATGCTCACAGCAACAACCACCACCACCACCAGCAGCAACAACAACAACAACAGCAACAACAACAACGTCACTGTGCTACACTCACCCTGCCGCTTATATTACGTTAGGCAACACAACACAAGCCCCGCACCTCGCACCGCGCTCCCTGTGCACAGCTGCCGCAGAGGAGCAGACGCAGGAGCACAAGCAAATCAATAGCATAAGCATAAGCATACGCAGGTACGTATGCAATATATGTACGAGTATATGTAGTATATAGGACACGCTACACGCTCACTTGCTCACTCGCTTAGTCGCTTACTCGCTTAGTCGCTGCCGCTCTCATGCGTCGTGCCGTGCTCTGGCGCTGAAACTGGTTTTGGGCAACTGGTTGGTCCATTGGCACGCACGCTCACGCTGCGGCGCACTTCCAGCCGCCACTTCCACATCCACACATCCACGAATTCCAACTTCCAGGCACTTCCCGGCACTTCCCCTGCAGCGCAGAGCAGAGCGTAGCTTTTGTAGACTTTTTATTTGCGCACAATTTCAGCCCGACAACGATCGGACGTCGTCTGATAAACAGACAACTAACCACTGGCCATGCATCAGGCGCTGCTCGACGGCTCGACGACTCAATGGCTCAATGGCTGGTCTGCCTGGCTGGCCGTTTCCGTTGGCACATTGCGCCGACGCCTTGGTGCGGCATACACGAATGCACAAATACACAAATACACGAATAATAATTTATGCCACCTTTAGTTTAATATTAGCTTTGTCACGCTCGACTACCGCGCTCAGCGTTAATTCTAGCTTTGGCCATTTAATTTTTTAATTTCGGCCTTACGAGCTGCCATTGCGCTGCGCTGAGGCGTCTGTGTTTAGCTCAGCCGGCTACTGTCTGCCATCCACTGTGGGCTATCATTGCAAATGTATCTTTAAGTGTACTAAACGCGTATTTATTTAATTTGTTATTTTACAGCGATAGCGACAACAATAATAAAACAACAACAACAACAACAAACAACAACAAACAAACAACAATAACAAACAACTGCAACAATAACGACAATAAATTATGCGCAACGTTTTCATTTGCGTCGCGTAGGAAGTGAAAAATTGACTTGAGAAAAACTAGAAAAAAAAAAAAAAAAACAAAAAGAAAAACAAAACTAAAAAGAAAAACAAATAAAAAATTAGAAAGCAAGAAAAATAACACAAGCAGCAGGAAGCGTATGGCGCGGCTACTAAGTATAACAATAATTATAACGATAATAATTTACAACAACGACAACAACAACAGCAGCAGCAGCCATGACAGGCACAGAGTATAGTGACGTGACTAGCTTAGACTCGGCCGCTGCTGCACTCACGCTGGCTGGCACTTGGGCATGCGCAAACGTCTTCTTGGCTATGCTGCTGCTGCCGCTGCTGCTCACGCGCCGCTGCACACAAATTGCAGGGCCAAGTGGGAGCTCAAGCTTGGGCTGGGACTTGGGCTTGGGTTTGTTTGCCAAAGCGAACGCTTAGCGCATGTTAGTCGCTTGTTTGCTCAGGTTCATCACATGCGCCGACGACGCGACGTCATCTGCCATCAGTGTGCATGTGTTTATACTATATAATACAATATGCATATGTGCTTGGGAGCTTCGAGGGGCGGCGTAACGTTGTTCAGCGTAATTTAAACAAATAATGCATTGTACTTATTGCAATTATCATTCTCGTTATTGTTGCAGTTGCTTCTGTTGCTTCGGTTGCTTCGGTTGCTCTTGCTTATGCTATGCAATTGTTATTGTTGTTGTTGTTGTTCTTCTTATAATTCTTGTTTGCAGTTATTAGCATTGTTGTTGTCTTTGTTGCTGCTGCATTTGCAATTGCCTTAATGAAAAGGTGTAAAATGTCAGTCTCGTTTATTTTATAGTATACTTTATTTTATCATTTTCATTTTCATGTTTTTATTTTCTTTGCTTTTTTCCTTTTGTGTTTTTGGGTGTTGGCATTGCATTTTAAAGAATTGTTTATGTGTTTATTTCGTTGCCTTGCACTTTGTTGCCAATTCACTATCTGATGGCTCTGTACAAAGCGCAAATGACTTTTTAACCGCTTCCATGTTGTTTCACACCTCAAGCGTTTGCCCGGGCAGGCGGCAGCACTGCAGTTGTTTAATTATTAGAAAATAATATACTAAGCGCAAATGAGACTGACTATTATAAACCAACTGAAACATGTTAGTTTAGTGTAAAAAAGTATACTTTAGAAATTACTCATGCTATGCTAAGTTCCCAGATAAGCCCACAGGCTTCATCGATGGTTCATGTAGGTAGTATATGAGCAATATTATGTATATGGTCTATGGAAATATTATCGCTTACCTAAAAAAATCTTCATTTGACCGCATGCAGATACAGTACAGATACCACACAATTTCTAGTAACATTTGTGTGTCTTATGCTTAAAAAGAAAATTATAAACATCCATTAAAGTTGCTGTAAAAAAAAAAAAAACAATACCTTCTAATTATCAAAAACGCAATGCTCTATTACTTCATCAATTTGTTATTCCTTGAAATTATTTTTAATTATTTATAAGCTGAGGTAAATGAATTCATTACGAAAATAACGAATGAAACAGAACTCAGTCAAGATCTTAGGTGCAAACTGCCGAACCCACTTTAGACTCTGACATACCATTAATTTCTTTCAACAATCGACATGCAAAATCAAACAAGCTGTGAGAGCAGAAAAAACAAAAACAAAAACAAAAAAAGTGAAAAAAAATAAAATAAGCAAGGAAAAAGGCAAGCAGAGAAACAAGCAAGAAAATATGCAATGAAAGCTTTAATTAACTCTAAATGCTGATTTGTGTTTACTTTTGCCAATTGAGTGCAGATAAAAAAGGCAAAAAGGCAAAAGTAATGCGGGCCAGGGCGCGATACGTTGACGGCTTCCATGGTCGACGGGGTGAGGGGGTGAAGGGGCATGCAAACGAATGCTGGCTGGCAGAGTTGGCATATAAATAAAACAAAATAAATAAATGAAACGAAATAAACGAACAACAGCAACAACAACAACAATAACAATAACAACAGGAACAACAACATTGCACATTGTAGATTGTACATGGCAAGCCATGGTCGTGTCTATTGATTCGAACTGACGCGACTTGGTCTACGCGGGTCAATTCGCTTAAGTTGTCAGCGAAAGTTAACGCTTTGCCTTACTTTGATTTATCGAGTCAGGCGAATGAAATGTTGCCATTGTTGTTGCCATTATTATTTGTAGCCATTGTTGTTGTTGTTGTTGTTGTTGGTATTTGTGGTGTTGCCTGGTGTTTGCAAAAAAAAAATTCAACTTCATCAATCAAAGCATAAAATGATTATGATTATTATTATTGTTATTATTTTTACAAGTCCAACGCTGCCAGACAGCGTCCAGAGCTCTGGAGGAGCTTAAAGTGAACAACAAACCATTAAGCGTTGTTCCAGCGAGTCTGATTGGAGCCGGCCACGGCTGTTGTTGCTGCTGCTGCTGCTGTTGCTGCTGCCCCCAAACCAATTGCAGCAAACAACAAACATACACACACACAGACACACACAGGCACACACACAGACACATTGAATGCGTTGAGCCGCCTGCTGCAATGATGATTAATTTCAATAAATTTTTACAAGCCGCACATTTGTTAACTTCAAACTAAAGTCAAAACATTTTTCAGTACAGCTCTGCAGTCGACTATTTGCGGCGACTATCATGTCGACCGAGAATGGCCATAGCGCACATGCCAGTTCCCAGTTGCCACGCTGCCACGCTGCCACTCTGCCAGTTGTGCCAGCGGTGGGTGGGTGGTGTTTGGCGGGTGTTGCCTGGTGTCTGTACAAAGCGCACATTGTAAAGCTAAATGGGTCATTGCCGATTGCCGCATGCAGGCAGCAGCAGCAGCAGCAGCAGCACACAAGACAATTGCCCCGCCTGCGCTCTCCCTGCTGCCCACATTTGCTGCCGCTCAGCTTAGGCTTTGCGTTTCGGATTACAACGTCTCCGAAATGTCTCCCGTGTACGTACGCAACAAAGCCATGAGGACGCAGACGCAGGCGAAGTCAAGACAGGCAATGGCAAAGGCAAAGGCAAAGGCAAAAGCTGATATTTATTATTTGCACTGAAATCAAAGACAACACCAATGACTCGCCTCGTGAGCTGCAGCACAAATGCGCCAGCAACTGCTGCGCATGCGTGCGAGCGAGATAGTGCGGCTCGCACTACGTTGTGTGTGTGTGAGTGAGAGCGCATGAGTGCGAGCTTCTTCGTTGGTTGAACGAATTTTCGCTCCTTTTTGCTGATTTTTTGGTGTTGTTTGTTTTTTTTTTTTTATTATTTTATTTTATTTTATTTTTTTTTTTTTTTTTTGAGCAACTCATTTGCAAATTCCAACGAAACACAGTTCCACAGAATTTCAAAGATCATTTAGAATTCAGTTGGCTGCCTGTCGGTTGTTTAGTCACTCGGTCGGCTTGTCTGTCCCACTGGCTGACTGTCTCCAATTGACTCCCAGTATAAAGTCACAGCCGAGCGCAGCACAGCGCCCAGCAGCAACTCGTGTAGGCAGATGCAGACTTTGTCTTTGCAGTTACTTATTTTGGTTTGTTCTTTCTTTAAAAGCCTTTTTTTTTTTTTTTTTTTGTTGTTTTTGTTGCTTTTTATTTGACTTGTTGTAGTTTGCTTGCATGCAAGCGCAAAACTGGCCTCAGGTTCGCTGCTCCTCTTCTTGTTGTTGTTGTTGTTATTGTTGTTGTCGTACGTTGCTGAGTTCGTTCCTTCGTTCGTTTGTTCGCTTTGGTGTTCGCAATGAGATGCCTGTTGTTGTTGCCTATACATATGATGGGATGCTTTGGTGCTGCTGCTGGTGCTGCTGCTGCTCGAATGTTCTCTTAAGTTTGAGCCGCTTTTGAAGATGCGCCGCAAGTTGTTCGAGACCACCCAAGTCGAAGTTGAATTTGACGTTGCGCTGCGTTGCGTTTTAACTTGAACGAACAAACGAGCGAACGTAGCAACGAACCTACAAACGAACGAACGATGACTGCAGGATGGAAGGCAGGATGCGCACTTTGCTTGCCATTTGGCTATTGTTTTTGTTGCTTCGTTTTGCTTTGCTTTGCTTTGCTTTGCTTTGGTATGGTTTGCTCAGGCCTGCTCTGGCCTGGCCTGGTCTGGTCTGCTGTAGTATGGTGTTGTGTTGTGTTGTGTGTTGTTGCTGTATCTGCACACACAATAAACGCGCAAATAAAGTCACAATTAGACTTGAACTTGTGGGAACGTATGAACGAGGCCTGCAGCAGCAGTCACAACAATAACAACAACAACATAAGTATCAGCAATATACGCGTTGTATAAAAATATAAGCTATTCAACGCTTTTGGTTAATATTTTCGTTTTCAAAGTCAACAGCAACAGCAACAGCAACCGCAGCCAGAGCAAGAGCAACAACAACAACAACAGACACTGCTACACGACAAGGCAGCCTAAAAGGCGCAAGGAAAATGCATTTTAAGTTGCATGAAGAATGCACATGAAGATGTGCCTGGCACTAAAGTGAAAACGCGTGTAGTACTCAAATATGCCGGCGACTCGTTTAGGCTGCGCAGACAGCGCATTTGGCGGAGGACAAAGGTGCCAGAGGGGGCAAAGGAGGCAGGGCTTCAGCTGAAAGCGAGAAAGGTCGTTACGAATTTATTAAGCGATTATTGAGCAGTGCACGAAATAATTATATGCCATAGCAGCTATGCTCGCTTTTTGCCCTTTCGTATAATTCGTACGTCATTTTTGCTTAAGACGCAGCCAAAGTTTTTAATACTTCCACATTAAAGCGCCGACATCTGCTGTTGAAATACTTTTTCCACTATTAAGCTTGAGTTTGGCTTGAATCTTCAGCAGACTGGCTAATGAGTTAAGTCCTGGCAATTTGCTGCCATAATATTAAAGTAAAGTGTTCCCCACTAATCGCCAAAGAGAATTGAGGGTTGCACATGGCTGCCGCTGCTGCATCGGCATGCTATTCTCACCATGCTACAAAATGACCATGGTCCATACTAACTGACTATTTTGGGTCTCCCTATGCTCTAAGTATTCCTTTGATATGCATAAACCACACGACTTATGCAACTCTGGAGTTGTGCGCCAGTGGATTGTTGGTATTGAATAGTGTGTCAATGGGAATTTAGAAATGTCACATAGATCTATATACG
Organism: Stegana nigrithorax; assembly: GCA_037044495.1. Classification (NCBI taxonomy): domain Eukaryota; kingdom Metazoa; phylum Arthropoda; class Insecta; order Diptera; family Drosophilidae; genus Stegana; species Stegana nigrithorax. Next base: position 34,923 of record JBAMBQ010004993.1, read on the forward strand.
TGTCTGAGAGGTAACTGTCTGACCAACAACATCAACTGGCAAATTGCAATGCAGCATTTTGGGTCGTCCATTTGTTCCAAGCAGCCATTACTGAAACTGATATTGTGAGCGATCATTTGTCTTAGGTTGAAGGCAATGTAAACATCCCCTGATCTCACAGCGGCCGCCAAGACGAGTGAAGGCATGAGCTTGGCCATTATCGTGTTGCTTATCGTGCCTAAGTGTGGCTTGCTGCATTATCAATTAAGATAATGGCCTTCAGGACAATCCCTTTTTACTCATAACGTTTCATATAAGCAGCGAAAAAATATTTAAAAACCATTTTTTATGCAACGCAAGACCCTCTTGTGGTGGCTACTTAACAAATGCTGCGCTGCATTTTCGAATGATCTTCTGGATATTCTTCGTTATAAGCTTGCCTACGGCATTACAAGAAAATTAAACTTGGCAGTGTAAACCCAAAGGACCATTCATGTGCTTACAGATACTTTTACCACGAAGGCATGCACTTTAGATTGGCCAAGTCAAATGTGCTTTGACCCATAACTTACTTAGGCCTCAACTCGGTCTCAGCCGAGAAATCCTTTTGTATGCAGCACTGTGAATCCTGGTTTGCCATATAAGTGCCAGACACTTTTTAAATTTTCTTGTGGCTTCCTCTTGCTCCTGCATGTGAGATCTGCTTGGCTACGTGCTTGAGCTGAGCGCATCTGCTTGTTCTATTAAATACGGAAACTCCTGAGCCAGCTGAGCTCTACGCGGCAGAGTGCGGACAACTCATTTGATTTTGTGAAATTTCAATCGATTGCAAGAATCGCATAAACACCCATTACAAATCACCGTTAATGAAGTTGGCCCCACGGTTGGCCTCACAGCCAACTGTGTTCGGTTGGCCGTGCAACATTAAAACTGCAACAATAATAATAATAACAACAACAACAACAACAGCAACAACAGCAGTAGCAATAACAAGTTAGGCTGCATGGCGATAACATCTAAGAGGCGCGTGTGGAAACCCGGCAGCGGCATGCCACCGCGGAAAATGTACGAATTAACCGTCGACAGCCATAAATATTGCAAAACAATTTCAACAACTATTTGGTGCAGACAGTGACTGAGTGTGGCCATGTGCAAGTGACTGACTGACTAACTAACTAACTGACTAACTGACTCTGTGTGTGTGTGTGTGTGTGTGTGTGTGTGTGTGAGTTAGTATCTGAATCGGATATGGCTGACTGACCGATTAACTGTTGGCGAAACTCATGTAGCAAGCGTACGGAGCAAATAAATGGCTGCTGTTTTTTTTTTTTTTTTATTTTTGTTTTTTTTTTTTTTGTTTAATACATATTAGAAAGTTTTCAAGTTAATAAAAATGTAGCCGTAGATAAGAGATACGAAAACAGTGGGATGCTGGCTAAAGCCGCTCAAGGTCTCAGCGCCAATTAAACATGCCCTGCCATGGCAGACTGAACAAACTATTGCAGCCCTTGGCTCTGAGGCTTGAGAGGCCAAGGCTGCTTTAAGTGTAGACTGCCGAGGCAAGTAAATTGGCAATAATAATAATTACGACTTTAATGCAATGCAGCTAATGCGAAACAGCCGCTTGGCACGCGCAGGCACAGGCAAAGGCATAGGCACAGGACCTGCTGCGTAGGTGCTGCCTAGCTGCTGTGCAATGCATGCAGGCAAACGACAATTGCAGAAATGGCACGCGCAACAGTGCAACGATGCTGCCTAAGACTCACGCACGCACGCACGCACACAAATGACTCAAGGACTCACTCCCACAAAAGGCAGGCATGTGCCACGTTCGGCAGCAGCAGCAACAGCAGCATCATCAGCCAAGATCTTTTATTGTCAGTCATTTGCCTTGACATTGACTTTGGCTGCCGTCGCTGCTGTTGCTGATGTTGCTGCTGCTGCTGCTGCTGCTGTCATTGCCGTCATTGACATTGTCATTGTTGTCAGTTTATGAGTAGCTGTCAATGTCTATTGACTCAATGCTTGCCACTCTCGGTTCTCTCTTACTCTTTCGCTTTCTCTTTCTAACTCAGCTGCTTCCCTGTGGCTCTTGTCTAAATAACGACGTACATCTACTCAATCAATCCATGAAGGCCAAGTTTGCGCGATTTATGGATTTATGAGCGGCAATTCATAGCCTTTTGTTGCGCAGCTCGTTATTCCCATTTCAATCGATTAGACAACAACGTGATCGACACGACACAGCACATCAGTGGCAGAGGCAGAGGCAGAGCACATCGTAGCAGAGCGCAAGGCAAGACAAGACAACACGTCACGACACGATTCGTTGCGTTCGCAGGCGATACAATGCGTTGAGTTGCATTGCGTTGCGTTGCGTTGCGATCCACGTCGTGTACCCTGGAGAAATGTGGTAGCTCGTTTGATTGCTCGTGTTATTACTTCATAGCCACCTTGAGCCACCTTGAGCCGCAGCCTAGTTGCCGCCCGCCCGTGCACGCCGGCTACACAAATCAATCAGTCACACTTCATATGAGTTATGAGCTGCTTCTTCTACATACACACACACACACACACACACTCACACATACACACACACAGTCAGAGCTCAATAAGCACAGTGGAGTAAGTGGAGATCAGCCACATGCGCTTCTCGGAAGCGTCATTTCATTGTTGAAAGTGTCTGCTGCTCATGTTTGCGTTAATAATTTTTTATTATTATTTTTATTTGTTGCCGGTCGTGCTTTGTACTCGCAGACATTAATCCCTTATAATTTTATTATACTTATTTGTATTGTATTGCGTTGGCGTTCGCGTTCGTCTTCGCATTGGCTTTGCCTCCGTGGCTGTGCCGTGCAGAGGCAGCACTTCAGCGTTTCGTTTTTTTTGTTTTTGCTTTGAGCTTATGTGTGGATTTTTATGCTTTTATGCTGCACGGTAGTGAATTCTGACAGCGCCTGACAATGCTAATTCGTCAGCAGGCCCGAGCCGAGCCGAGCACGGCACGTCGAAATAGTTTCCTCCATGCATGGCAATTTGTCTGTGGCTCTGCTGGCGTTGCCAGGCGCGGATTAAAATTAGTTCGGACACACTCCCGCATACGAAATGATGAAACTTATAATTTATGATTGACAAATTAATTTGGAAATTAAATAAAAAAGATCGCTCGCGAATTTGCCGACCATGCATTGTTAGGCGATAAGTCGGAGCATTCACACCTCAGCGGCGAGATGAAATATAATATGTAAACAACATTTCACATGAGAATATTCAGAAGAGTCCATGGCGTTCACATGCGCACAAATGCTTGGGAATCTGGGACGATTCCAATATCCCAAGCTTAACATATTTATACGACACTCAGATCTCAGCTGGTCAAAGTTGAAGCAATCCGAAAGGAAATTTCAAAGTGCTTCTCTGAATCCGCAAAAGATGCGGCAACTAGCCAATATATTCAGATTTCAGAAAAGATTGCAGTAATGGAAACGGGAACATGAAACAAACATGCCTTCAAATATGCTGACATGGCAATTGACATGTTCATGTGTATGAACATGAGCCAGTCAATTTTCCATGAAGGCAGAAATTGTTTTTTATTTCAAGGACCTAAAAGGTGCGGGTCCCATAGGCAGTTGCCCACATTGCCTAAATGGATAATCCGGCCGGCTGCGGCCATTCTGTGCCACATGCAGTGCAATGCCCAAGTGCCGGTGTGAGGTATGCGTCGAACATCGTCCATGCATTCGTAACAAGTTTCAAATGAAAAATATGCTTTATATAACGTTGCGTTACTCATGTATGCCGTTAATTGGAGAAGCATTTGCCGTGTGTAAATAACCACAACCTCGTGCACGTCGCCAGCCAGCCAGCGTCAGTCGCTGCGCACTTGCTGTGGAACCTTGTACAGGCATACACACGTCAGCCAAGACGGCTGCGCTACTTTTGCAGGCAATGTTGTCACGACACGACGATGGTGCGACGAGACGGTGGAACGGAGCCAATACCAAGAAACGTATTAAAAGCCAAAACAAAAGTGTACAAGCGAAGCTCACTTTAAATCGAAACAAATGGAAACAAATCGAAACCGGGCACAACTGCAGTGCAATGGCGTGAAAATTGATTTGTAATCAATTTCTATTTAGTAAAAACCAATTGCATTATGAACTCTTGACATATACGACGATACAACAACAACAACAACAACAAAGACAACAAACAAAGTTGTAGTCATAACAAGAAGCATAACAAGTTCAGACGAAACGCCCGACCATGCATGTGTTGCCCGTACAACTCAATTCCAAATGCAACTTCAGTCGAACTCAGCTCAACTCTGACATGAGGCAGCACGAAAGCAGACACACACACACACACACACACATACACACACATACACACATTGCAATTTCGTTTAGATTGTGGAAAATTGAGTTTTCACAAGGCGCAGGCCGCAATGCGAAACAAAAGAGCGACAAGCGACGGACGTTGGGCGACGGGTGACGGGTGACGACGTCGTGTGACGTCTGTGAAAGCGCGACAGGGCTAAAATAAATTTTAGCATTACAAGTTTTTCAATTTTAAACAATTTTCAATAAATTTTCAACGATTTCATGCGAAATCTGATCGTTGAATGGCAACAATGATGAAATATTTTATGACGCGCGCACACTCCCGCCGCCAGACTGCACCCAGCAGCAGCACCCGTTCCTCTCTGCCTGCCTCGCTCCCTCCCACGCTCCCATGCTCCCACTGCCATTGCCGTTGTTGTTGCCATTGCCGACTGCAATAACCCGGCAATTGCCATTGATTTGCTGATTCGCCGATTCGCCGATTCGCCGAGTCAAGCGTGCGTCCGTTTGATGTAGGTGCAACTGCGTCCGTGCTGAAATTCAGTGGAAATAACAACAGGAGCCGTGTTCGTGTTAATAATTTAGTTGCTTATCGCGCGTGTTGACGTTCAAAATGGTTTCAGATTGCATTCGCCAGCTCTGGCTCGCTGCCCGACTGACTGACTCACTGCCTCACTGACTGCCTGGCTGCCTGGCTGGCTCGCTTGGTCTTGCACTTGGGCCCAACTCTGGCTACGCGCATATAAAAGGAAGCGTGTGCGCAGTTTTTTTTTTTATTTTTTTTTGTTAATTTTCAACTTTTGTTGCTTTGACTTGCTGTTGTTGCTTGACATGCGGAAATTTGCTGGCAAGCGCAAGCGTTGAACCAAATGAAAGCGCACAATGTTTTGCGGTCGGCGGTAGAAATCTAATGAATATTCTAATAAGACTTTTGATAAAACTTGTATACCTTACGTTTGTTGTTTTCTTCTTCTTCTTCTTCTTCTTCTTTTTTATATCGCACTGATGTCAGCAACACACATATCACAACAACAAAATGTTGCCGTGTACTGACTGCCAACTCTTCACTCTCCACTCTCCACTTTCGACTCTCGACTGCTGATTTGCCGATTCGCCGACTGCCAGTCCGACACTTGCAGTTATGTGTTGGCCATGGCTGATTGCTGCCTGCCATATGTTGGTGCAAAATTCTTGAAAGAGCAAACCTCAACTTATCGCTGAACTTGGTTGTAGTCTAATTGGCAGGCATTAATCTGTGTCGACTGCCAGCGATAAGCTGCGCGAGCGCGCGCACGCGGCGCTGTGCGCTGGCCTCCGGTGAACGGTTACACGACACCAGCTATGCACATATCGGGCTGCCCATTGCTGCCCCTGGCTGCCTGTGGCTGCCTGTGGCTGCCCGTGACTGGTGTTGGCCATTTAACATGCTTTAAGTAACGGTGTGCACATGCCGCCGCCGGCTGCCATGCTGCCAGACTGCCATGCTGGCGGACTGCCGGGCTGCCAATTAGAAAAATCGAAATAAGTAATTAAAGCCGTTGATTGCAAATGCGTTCAGATAAATTTCGATACGCTTGTGAAACTGATAAATGAGTTAATTGTGGCAATTGTGGCGATTGCCTGCCCGCAAATGGCTGCGCACGCATGCATGGGGGGGGGAAATTGTGCCAGCCAATACTGTACTGTACTGCACTGTCCGATGAACATTTGATTACGTTTGCACTAGCGACGCTCCTTGCGTACTATGGCTGCTGTGAGGCAGAAGGCAGCTGGAGCCTAGTTTGGCTACTTTGACTGCTGCGAAATATTTTCGACTAAAGTGTGCAAAATTGGCTCTAAACGATTTAAAAATTAACAAAAGCTGCTCATCAGCATGTTTATTTTGATACAAGAACTTCTTTGTGCTCATGGCAAACATTTGGCTTTTATAAAATCCCTCAGGCCAGGCAAAAGCTTCAGCAGCACTGGCACATGCAATGTTCCTAGCCTCCAACATCAGCGCAACATACTTTTGCGTTGCTAAGCAGCGAGAAACAGACAACTAAGCAGGACAGAGTTCTTTAAACGTTTCTTGTCGAATGTCGCTTGGTGCGTGTACACGCACGAGGGCAGCTTTGTGCAGTTGTTTGTGGAGTTCCAAGGTTGTGCGCCGTTAAAACATAATTTCCGAAATTTTTATAGCCATTCAAATTTGAAGCAAAAAGGAATTTTCATTTCAATATGCATATGCACACATAAAACTAAAGAAATATGGCAAATTTCCGTGTGCCAAGTTTAATTGCCCACAAATATTTTTTAAAACGAAGAGAATATTTAGACAGTGATTATTATTTATGCCTGCAAGAATGCAGATTTTTTCTTTTGCGCGCGTTCTTACTTATTTATTATTTTGTGTGTTTGTTTGTAAAAATTTAATATCTCGTAATAATAAGAAAAAGAAAAAAACAAAAAACTGCATGAATCCATCAAATGAAACAACAACAAACAACAACATGCAGAACATGCTGACTGCAGTCACAGTCGCTGATATACACAACAAGTCAGCAACATATTGCACTCTGCCATCGGAGGGCAACATCATGAGCCAGCATCAAAGACAGCAGCAGCAGCAGAAGCAGCAGTACAAGCAGCAGCAGCAGCAGCAACAGCAGCAATAACAGCAACATCAGCTAAAACCATCAACGAGCAACAAGCGACGAAGCTGTTGAAGTAGCCAATGCAGCCAATGCAGCCAAGGGAGCCAGGAGCGTGGCAGGGATGTGCAGCGGAGTGCAGCGGAGTGCGGGTGTGCGACAGTGGGCGGCTGTCGGGTAGCTGGTGTTGCCAAAGACGAAGACAAAGACGATAAAGTTAACGAAGAAGAAGAAGCAGCAGCAGCAGCAGCAGCAGATAATGCAGAAGACAAAGAAACGCGCGAGGAATTCGGTTGCAGCCTTGGCCGATGTCGTTGCTGCATGCTGCAAACATTCGATGCTCGATGCTCCACGCTCGACTCTCAACTCTTCACTCACCGTCTCTTGACTATGGCCTTTCGATGGTCGGTGGTCGGTGGTCGTCGGTGATCGTCTGTCTGCTGTCTGCCGCCTGCCGCTTGTTGAAGAAGTATTTATGTAGATGGCAATGTTGATTGGACGCGTTCATTGTTGTTGCTGTTGTTGTTGTTGTTGTTGTTGGCACAATGAGTTTGACTGCTGTTGCTGCCACTTAATTCTGTGAGCTCGCGGACCACACACGTTGACTGCGTATTTTCTGCCACAAAACGAGATTTAAATGAGTCGCAACGTTCGCAGCAAAAGCCAAAGCAATAACAGCAACAACAGCAACAGCAGCAGCAACAACAATAATAACAACAACTTTCGTACATTTCTTAGCAACTGACTTTGTCGCCCGTCGCTCTCACGATTCTGAATTTCAGTTGAAATGCGCGAAAATACGCTGCAGCCTGTGTGAGAACTTTGCTGTTAGCGCGGCATTATTGAAATTCCGCAGATACTTTTGGCACCTCAGCAGCAGCAACAACAACAACAACAGCATCAGCAGCCACAGCAGCACCGATTAAATGCAAAATGGTAATGGAAATGGAGCAAACGAAATAAGCTGATTTTTTTTATACGCTTTGACTCTTCACTTTTGCTGCCTCCTCCCTAGGTGTGCCTTTGCTGTTCTAGTCGCTGCATTGGGCTTATGTTTTTTTATTTATTTTTATTTTATTTTTTTTTTTTTTGAATTGTAACGGTCAAGCGCAGCAGCGAAGTGAAACTGAGTTGGACCACACACGTGACGTGTAAACCACAGCCGATTTGTTTGGCCATCAATTAAAACGCTTTAAAATGAAAATGAGCCTTTGCACGGTAACCGAAGCGGCAGCCAAATGCCTATTTACCATTTAAAGTAACAAGAGAACAACAAAAGGTGATAAACCAACGAATATCGACCACAAAGTTGTCGCGCGCGAGCAGTAAACGCCGCATGAAAAATGACACCATGACTAGCGACGCACCAGGCAGCAGGCAACAGGCAACAGGTTGACATGGGCTAACTGATGGCTCAGCCGAATGCCCGACTGGCTCACTGGCTGACTGGCTAACTGGCTGACCGGCAATCATGGTCTAAGTGACAGTCGGTAGGTGATAAGCCGGGCCACGGCATGACAACACAAAGCCAAAACCCAAAACTCACAGCCAATTGAAGCTGGTGACACAAACCCAAACCGAAAACCAAATCGAAAACCAAACCCAAACCGTAGACCCAAACGCATGTCTATGACGACGCAGACAAAGACTCAAAATGCATTTAATAAACAATTTCTAGTCAGCAGTCAGCAGTCGCCCGCTTGGCCGCTCTTCCACCGCTCGTCCGCTTTATCCGCTTGTCTGCTCGCTGATAAGCCCTGCTGAAGTGGCACAATAGCCTCCAGGCAGTAAATCAAAGTGTATATGCCCCAAAGCAAATGCGGCGATTACGTTACCCTTTTGTCTATGAAGCTGCGCACACACACACACACACACACACGCAGACACACACGCACGCAGACACGCACACGCATGCGCAAGCGCGTTCTTGTGGTCTTGTTAAATGTGACACTAATGTCCTGTCGCAATCGTCGCAATCGTCTCAGCTACGTGTTGCCTGCAGTGCGACGCTTTGGTCGGCACTTTTGTGCGTTTGCTGCTGCTGCTGCTGCTGCTGCGGTTGCTTATCGCTGCGCACAAATGGAAAACGCTCCCATTACATGCCACGATGTGACTTTGTGTTTGGCATTTCTCACTCTCTGCCTCTGCCTGCCAGTCTGTCTGTCTGTCTGTCGGTCTGTCTGTTGCTGTTCAATGCGCCGACGCAGTCGCGGACGCGCATGCGGACATGGGTACAGGCATTGAGTCGACGTTATTTTCTACTCATAATTTACGATTAGCTGCATTATTTGTCGACAGCAGTCACAGTAACAATGACAACAACAACAACAACAACAATGACAGCACAGATACTAACCACACTAACAATGACAAGTGCAACTGTGGCAGCCACTTTTCCCATTCTCATGCTACGTTCGTCTTTCTTTTTCTCTTTCTCTTCTTGCCCTGCCTTGCCTAGCTTTGCCTCAGCGCAGCATCGTGGCTTATGCAGTTCAGTACCTGACGCCTGTTCACTGTTGAGTGTTGCCTGCTGCCTCCTGTTGTGCTGCGTTTGTGCTTGCGCACTTCGACTTCATTACATTGCGTATTTATGTGACACTTCTTTCGCTTGTCTTATGTGTGATGTTCTTAATTGCGCCTGTTGGTATGCAATTGAATTTTTCTCACTGAGTCACTGAAAGAAGTTCAGTATGAAAATACAACTTATTTACATTTTATGCTTTACTAAAAAAATTACTTATTTCATAGCAATTTTATACTTAATGCATAGCATAAGAAATTATACAAGCGATCCCCAATCAATCTGCCAATCTAGAGAATTGTTGGCTGTAAGTCCGCATCACATAAGAAAAAGTCGAAGACTTATGGGTATTTGTTTTAAGATTATCACTACTTATGCACATATGTGGGCTTCTCTATGCATTTTTCGAGTTCTTGAAAATAAATTGATCATTTTTTTACAGTTGCCCACTATCGATAAGGATAACGAAATATAATAGACCTATAGACCCATGTCTTGATCTTGATCTTGACATGAATCATTGGCTCGGAACGGAATAATGTGGCATCAGTCATGCTTGTGTTTTAATTGTCTAGCAATTCACACTATTCACACCATTCACTAATTTCAGTAGCACACTTAAAGCTTGTTCACATATATTCTAAGAATTATGTAGTCAACAATTTAGATTATTGATTTATATGGAAATAATAATAAAAAAAAAACTAGCTTAGAGACGATTCTTTCAAACAGATACCACAGAAACCAGAAATAATTATAAAACAAATTCAGCTTTCGCTAAAAGTTATCAACTGAGAAAAAAAAAACAAAAAAAAACATGAACATTTGCACCTCAAGCGTTTTAAAAGCGTTAAAAAAAAATAAAAAAATCAAAATTAAAAAAGCAAAAAAAAAAAAAAAAATAAATAAATAAATCAGCAAAATAAAATAGAAACCAAAGTAAGCAAAAGCGACTGCGTTAATTCCGATTGCTTGGCTAGATTTGACTGACTTGGCACAGCCGCTTGTTAACAAGGCTTAAGTGGATAATTGGACGCATGGACAGCCGACGTGGACGGACGGACGGCTTTAAATGAAAGCGCAAATGCGTTAATTTTCAATTGACGCGCAGCTCGCCAAGCCAATTGAAACGGGCATCGGAGTCAAGTGGAAACAAATCGACGCAGCGACTTGAGGCGGCTTGTCGTGGCTTTACTTGAGCTCAGCTCAGCTCAGCGCAGCTCAGCTAAGCTAAACTGAACTCAGAGCTGAGCCGAGTGTTGTGTTGTGTTGTCTGGTGTCGAGTTGAGCGGAGTTGAGCGGAGTTGAGTCGCGCGTTAAGTATTTAGTACGTGTTTATGAGCATTTGGCTTGTTAGTAAGTAGCTGTCGATGTTGCTAATCAGCTTGCTAAATCGCACACCACACACCGCGCATCCCCCTTCCAACGCTGCCACGCTGTTGATTGCGGCTGTCAACACATAAGCGTTGAAACTTGATGGAATAACTTAGCAGCAGCAGCAGCAGCAACAGCAGCTAAGCAACTGAGTAATAGCGACGAACGAAAGCAATGACGAACAGCACGGACGGACGTACGGACGGACAGATAAATAGACAGACAGACTGACAGCTTGTTACGCTTGATTTGAGAAATAAATAAAGTAGCAGCAAAAATGTTGGAAACAAAAAAAAAAAAAAACAAAAAAGCAAACGGAAAACCGTTTTGAACAAAAAAAAACAGAAGAGAGAAAAAAGTTATGCGCCAGCGTAAATATTTGCACTGCACTTAGCGGTAAGCTGGCAACAGTTTATCATTAAATTGTATACCTGTACCTGTGCACTTTATTTTCCTCTGCTTCTTCTTCTGCTGTGGCTGCTGCTGTTGCTGTTGCTGATGCTTATTTCGAAAAGCTTCAATCATCATCATCAGGCACAAGCGACAACTGCAGCAGGCGGCCGCGGCAGCATCGGCCCCAATCGGCAGCAGCAGTTTCAATGCAATTGGCGGCAATTACTGCCGGCGCGTTGCTTTGCGACTGTAAGCGCGCGCGCGCGCTCTGTGAATGAGGTGCTAATTTATGGATTTGATTTTTCACATTTTTTTTTCCCCCCACATTTATTTATTTATATATTTTTTTTTTCAGTTTTTTTCATATTTGTTGTTTGTGATTTTGTTTCTCCTTTCGTGTTTTTTTTTTTTTGTTTTTTGCGTTTTCATTGCAAGGCAAACTTTGTTGTTGTTTTTTGTTTTTTTGAAGCCAACAATTTACACATTTTCATGCTTGGCTTTACTTCGCTTTGTGTTAATTTTAAACTTTATAGTTTGTTTAAACTTGTTACTCTTGTTGCATTTGTTGGCTGCCGTCTGTCGCCTGTTGTCTGTTTGTTACCTTATTGTTGTTGTAGTTGTAGTTGTGCCATCTATTTGGTTAAATTATTGTGGCTTAAATGCGTGCAGTTTCCTACTATGCAAACACACACACACACGTACCACACGCACAAATTACTTGAAGACCCACGGAGACGCTAATTCCACTGCAAACTTTACACTGACCTAAATTTTGTTTAGCTCTGCGCAGTTGCTGCACTGTACTGTCATATTTCATGCGTTGCGACATGTCCAACGAAGCTGCGGCGGCCAGTTCAATTTGTAATCGATAGCCCCAGCCACACATGCAGCTAAGAGTTAGACCTGCTGATAATCTTTTAATCAGAGCATATGTACAACACAAGGACAACAACAACATCCCAATATGGATTTGAGTTACATATACATATGTTATTTAGATTTGCATGGCTCGCTGATAATTACAACTAAAAAATTTAGCAGACACAACATTTGTGCAGAGCTGCTGCTAGCCAGCTAAGGCAGATGGTTTGCAGTGCAGGCAGGACGTGCTTATGTAGAAGCCAGTTGCTCCTGGGGTAACTGCATTTGCCTTCCTATTTGCTTAAGCTGCAGCTGCCTTGACGCAGAAGGCACATTCATAGCCACGACTACTAATAGAAAATTCAACTGAAATACAAAAATGCGCATACACCAAAATAAAAAAGACTTTTTCATCAACTTAAAATTAACAAAATTAAATGTTAATTTTTCATTGAAACTTGTGTTTTGTTTTATATATATTATATTTATATATATATTAAAACAATTCAATAATCCGAATGATTCGCTAGTCCAAATTGGGCCTGCAATCATTAGTTCAGATTATCGAGTTTCGACTGCATTTATTATAATAATTTATGGAAAAAGTTGGCAAACATCGCACACAGAAAACAGAAATTCTCTTCTGTTAAATGGATATAAACTCAGACAAGGCAGTTTCGCTAAGCAGAGTTTTGGCATTTCATATCCGGCTGCAGCTCCAGGCAGAGCATGGCGGCTTCGTCATGGCCGAGCTTAGTTGCGCTTAGTGAGCGACAACTTTCGGCAGCCAAGTGTTCGTCGAGCTCCGCCAGAGACGTGGCTCACTTCACTCTGTGCGCTCTAATGGATTTCATAATTAGACGCATTTGATTGACAAACGCTTTTGCAATTGCTGAAATTTAGTGCAGCGCACGCGCAGACATCCCGTCTTCGACTGCGCAACACTGCAGCACTGTAGCACTGCAGCACTGCGACGGTGCAACGTTGCATCGTGCAGCGGCAGCAAATCAACGGCAATCTCGCCGCAATTAAGCGAGGGAAAATAAATGCCAATCTGATTTTTCATTATCCATTTGGCAAATGAATTTTTCAACATATTTACGCGCTTACAGAAAATGTGCGCATTTTACTTAATAGATTTTCACGTAAGCGTTTTCCATGGCACTGCGTTGATGGCGGCACTAAATGAAAATTCTTAGCTGGTGTTTTCTTTATTAATGGCGCGGATTACCTGCACAACTGAACCTATTATTTCTATACAAAAGGAACAAAAAGAACACAAAAAAAAAAAGGAAAAAAAATAGAAAGAGAATAAATGAAAAAGAAAAAAATTTGAAAAAAAAAAAAACAAACGATCCAATGGGATGCAGCGCAAGGTAATCAAAAATTTATTGATCGAATCTTAAGCAAAGCAGCAGCCACAACAGCCACAACAGCCACAACAGCCGCATCAGCATCTCAAGCAAAGCAGCCTGGCATAGAACCCATCGGACAATGTATGTGTGTGCATGTGCATGTGCATGTGTGTGTGTGTGTGTGCATAGGCAGGCATGTATGGCTGATAGGTATGTAGGTATGTACGAACCTAATGTGCTTAAAAACTATGCTACAAAGTATCTTGTATCTTTTGTCAGGCAACTAAGTGTAAAATTATGTAGTCCGTTGTGGCGGCGGCAGTGGCGGCGGCGACGGAGATTTGCCGCATTTGGAGGAGGGCGTGTTGTCTGCCTGTTGTTGTTGTTGTTGTTGTTATTATTGTTGTTTTCATTCTCATAGCTAATTATTTATCGATGTTGCATGTGTGCGCAGCGAAATAGATACGTATACGGTACAACTTCGTCTGCGTCTGTCCTTGCGTCCGTCTACAGTGGAAACTTGTTATTTACACATACACAGATATTTATGGGTTTGCTTTGCCTGCCGTGGGTTTTGTTATTAAAATGTTATTAGCTCCAGCTGAGGTGAAAAGTAGATATGTAATTTCAACGCAGCATAAACGAATTAGAAATCGACAGAAATCAAAAGACTTAAGACACGAACCTGCAATGGTAGAAGAAAAATCTTATAGCATACAGCATATATGTATATACATATATGCGCGGCCTATGCTGTGCCGCCGCCGCCGCCATATTAATACGCATGCTGCGCGCGCACACTGCCCTCACTGCATGCGAGAGTGAAACGGAGAGTGCATGCATGTTGGCGAGTGAGCGAGCGAGTGAGCAAGCTGCGGCAAAGCCCAACGTGGTCTACGTACTATGTGACTTTGCGTCGCTGTTGGGTGTCGTGATAAATGATTTCAATTTTCTTGTTCTATTTTGTGGTTGCTGTTATTGTTGTTGTTGTTGTTGTTGTTGTTTTCTTTATTATGCCTCTTTTTGTTGCTTTCCCCTACATATGGCGCACATAAATTAAGTTTATTTTTAATTTTGTATATTTTTTTCCAACTCAGACATTTTCTACTTATTATCACAACAACAGCATCAACTCCATCATCATCATCATCATCAGCAGCAGCAGCAGCAGCAGCAGCATCATCGTCCATCGTCAGTATTAAGTGTCTACTTTCGGTTCATGAAATTGTTGAAATGGCGTAAAGTCGTTTGCCTTTTGTTTGAAGTTTGCGCAGCAATCAACGCAACAACTTCAGAAACAAATAAATTAAATAAATGAACGCATAGCATCGCATAGCAGCAGGGAGACGCAACTCTGCTGAGGCGCGGCACATCGCCACATCGGCACTGCCCGACGACTCACCGGCAAGCATTAAGAGAAATACATATATAAAAGAAAATAAAAAGCAACAACACACGACATTTAAAATCAAACAAAAAAAAAAAAAAGAAAAACAGAAAAGAAAAAAATAAGCGTAATAATAATCGCGTCGACTAGTTTTCTACGAACTCAATTTCAAAGTTTATTTGCTTTTTTAGGTGTTAAATTTCGAAGCTCTCGAAGTAATTAGCCGCTACCATGGAAGAGCAACAAAGTAATAAGCACGCAACGCTCGCAATGGCCACATATCGTCATGTAATTGCGCCTTGACCGTTAATGGCATTTGTTGGATTTTTCCTTTCTTTTATGCTCATTTGTGCTACGTAGAAAGTTCCACTGTGACAGCAATTGCCAAATAATCAAAGACAGCCGCGCCAATTCGTAGCAACAGAAACCATTAGCCACCCAAGTGCACGTTAGAGTCTTTAAATTGTATGTTTTAGTATCTTCTTTTTTTTCTCGATTTTCTACTTCTATTAGGCATGTCCTTGAGTCCTTGATAAACTGCCACACGACTGTCATTAAACAACAAAACAAAAAAAAAAACACAAAAAGAAAAACTGGGAACAAAAAATATTAACTTCAGCATAAAGCAGCCTGGCAAGGACAAGTTTAATTGGCCATTGCCATAATTGTGTGCCCCTGATACATTGTGCTAATCGAACTTGTCCAAGGACAGGCGGCTGCTCCCACAGTAAGTCAAGGACATGGCACAGAGCTGTGCTGCAGCACTTCAAGGCTATTGCAGACTGCATGCAGGAAGTCATTTGCAGTTGCTGCTGCAGCAGCTTCTGCGCAATGTCCTGCCGGCGTGCCAGCGCAGGACACTATGCCCAACTGTGTGTCAAAACCGCAAAATCAGTTTCCAAAAGGCAACCGGCGGCGCACCGCTGCCACTCTGAGTCCTGTGCACAAGCTGCAACTGGGACATCCTGCAGCGCTGTTGCAAATCGATGTTGCTTACACTTGCTGTCTGTGCCCGAGTGTGTGTGTGTGTGTGTGTGTAGGTCGCATTAAGTCAAGACAAGTCAAGTCCTTGCTAGGAAATTGTGCACTTTTT
The DNA here is from genome assembly GCA_037044495.1 of Stegana nigrithorax. NCBI lineage: Eukaryota > Metazoa > Arthropoda > Insecta > Diptera > Drosophilidae > Stegana > Stegana nigrithorax. The sequence goes on from JBAMBQ010004993.1 coordinate 50,865, forward strand.
TGTTTGTTTGTTTGCTTTTAATTTGCTATTTTGCCTTGCATGCTTTGCGGTTTAATCGAATTTAGAGATTTCGTCGAGCTCAGCAGAACAGTTCGGACGCGACAAGGCATCTTGTTGGCAAACTCACACAGTACGCCAGCACGGCTTGCGCACAGACACAGTTCATGGGTTCTGCTGTGGCAAAAGTGTCCTAAATGTCAGTCTAAGCCTGAGCTTAGCGTAAGCAAGATTAGCCGAAAGAGGTGACTAACACAGAGTCAACTGCTTAATGTTGTGTTATGCCTTTGGAATTTGTTCAAATTCTTGGAAAATTGCTGCTCATAATTATTTGGGGCGTATTTCATAAACACGAAAGACTTAAGACGCAAACTTATGTAAGCGTGCCGAATTTTACCTATTTTAAATAGTCTTCACTTTTGTTAAGACACATAAAATAGTGCAGCATTTTCCTGCTCGTTTTCTTCTTCTTGCTCTCATAAACCATTTCGCACGCAACTAATTTTTCGCATACCAGTTACCTATGAGAGTTGTTGTTCAGCTGATTTTATCTATGGAACCCATGTTTTCCTGCTGGCCTAAAGCCGTCTATGCGCCAAAGGTGTTACTCCTTTTTGGTATGCAGCTAAACCAAAGTATTCTGGTGCACACACAAAACAGATGGATTTTATGTTTAAACCACATTGAGTAGCCTTTTATTTTATTATACTTTGCTTGAAGATATTATCGCGCATTTTGGGGAATTTGGGAATTGCTGCACTGATGGCTAACAGGCTGCAGAAAGAGTCAAGCGGCAAGCCGTGTGCCAAATGTTTGAGCAATAAAAAAAAACAAAAAATTATTTTAGCTTTCGCTTCGATATTAACAGCTACAAAAACAAAGACAAAAGCACAAAAAACAACAACAGAAGCAGGTTCCAATTTGGTAATTGCTTTTAACAAGACGCCAACTGCTGAAAGTGAAAAATATTTCAAATATTTCCAAACTAAAAAATAGCAAAAAACAGAAAGAAAAAAAAAAAAACTAAATACAGAAAAAAGAAAAAAAATTAAGAGTTGAGAAAAACTAAAACAAACCATTAGCGTAAAAGTGGTTTCACCAAGCAAATTACACACTTAAACGTCCAAACAAGGAAAGTAAGATATTAAACAATTCATTTAGCGGCAATTAACACTTTTTTCTAACGAGTCGAGCGTAGGCAAATTAATAAATTGCCAGACAGCAAATTAAGCAAATTAGTAAACTACGCGAAGTCGTCGAAGCCATTAAAACAAATTGCTAAAGCGAATTGCTTCTATTAACTGAAAAAAAATACGAAAATAAGAAAATACGAAAACCACATTTAAACGAATGAACGGAAACCTTACGGCTTCGATTTGACAACGACGTGTATTAATTAACAGCGCTCACAGAACGGCAAAAAACGCATAAAAAATAATAAAAAATAAAAGAAAAAACAAAACACATCGAAATAAATAAAAATTCGAAAAATTATTAACACAAAAAAAAAAAAAAAAAATAAAGCAAAAACCAAAACAAAACGCAAAATTAATAATAATCAGATATAAAAATCAAAGCGAAAACAAGATGAAGTCATAAAAACATATGTCCACGCTATTGGCTTTTCTGCATCTGTATGTGTGCGTGTATGTGTTTGTCAGTTTGAAACAAAGCGCGTAAAATTTATTTGTAATAAAAAAAAAATTAAGACGCAACGTGCAATAATCGTAAAAAGCATAAAACGTCGCGAAATGCCAAAATGTGGAAAAATAAAAAATTAATTACAAATCATGGCGACATTTTTAAAATTTGCGCCAAAGTGGCACAACTCGTTTCGTTTTTTATATGTGTGTGTTAGTTTTTTTTTTTTTGTTTTTTTTTTTCATTTCATTTTTTTCTTCCCCTTAATAATTTAACTTAATTTTTTGTATTGTGTTTTTTGTTTATTTTTTTTTGCTTTTTTTGTTTTAGCATTTATTTATAACATTGTCGATTAGCTAATTTCCTTGTGGCCAACTTGTTATTAGGCAAATAAAGTAGTCAAATTTATAAACAACAAGTTCATTAACATTTAACCCTATGCAGATACGTATGCGCTCGTACAAGACATAAACCTACGCCAAAATTTCGCTTGCGGCTGCAAAAACTTAAAACAAGCAACACAGCAGCAGCAACACAGCAGCAGCAGCACAGCAGCATCAGCAGCAGCAACACAGTGTAGCAGGCCAACGCCACAGCAAGCCAGACCAGGCCAGGCCAAGCCAGGCCAGCCAAGGCATGACAAGCCAAGCCAAGCCAAGCCGACGCTTGACACTCGCTGCTGGTTGCTGATTGCTGGTTGCTGGTTGCTGCTTGCTTGTTGCCTGTTGCTGACAAGCTTTTGGCAAGAGAGTTAAATTTTAATTAAAGCTGCCGTGTTAAAAATAAAATCATTAATAAATAAAACGTAATCGATTTATGTATAAGAAAAATTACCGTTTTTGGTTTTCTTACTTTTATTTGCGTTTATTTTATTTATTACTTACACGTCGCCAGTGCTGCGACTGTTGGCCATTTGACCATTTGGCCATTGCGTCCGACATGTGTTTCTTTGCTTTTTGTTTTAAATATTTGGTTTTTTTTTAAGTGTTTGTTTGTTAGCTTGTTTGGCAGCAGCAATAATTAAGTTTAATAATGACAACAACTACAGCAACTGCCAACGGCATTTGGCATTTTGTTGTTGTGTTTTTGTTATTGCATTGTGCTTTGCATATGCGTCGTGTATTTAATTAAACACAAATGTCATTTTCGTTTTTTTGTTTGTTTGTTTATTTTTTAAACGACACGTCTACACATACAAATATATATGCAAACAACAACGAAAAATAAAATATTAATAGCCAGCAATAACAACAGTCATGAGCTTTAACAGCAATTGTCACTTGTAAAGCTATTTAAAAATTAATTAAGTCGTTTTTTATTTCCGTTTGGCATTTGATTGCAGCCTCTACGCTGGCAATTTAATAAACCTGACATGATAGTATGCAAAAGTGAACCTTTCGATTAGTTTTTTATGAAGTCTTTATGGTTCTTGTTGTTTACACACAATTACATGCAATTAAGGAAGAAACGTTAAAGGGTCAGATGATTAGGTGAAAAAACTTAAGATGATGCCG
>JBAMBQ010004995.1:0-75237 GCA_037044495.1 Stegana nigrithorax
TACTATTGGTCAAACCAAGATGGCGCAGGTGCCGTGTTACACCATAATCAATTCGCCGGATTTGGAGGTGCCGAGCGAAATGCAGTTGAAACAGGATCTGGAAAAGGGCGATGCCACCGTTAAGATTGAGACATTAAAGAAGGTTATTAAGCTGTTGTTGAACGGCGAGCGCCTGTCGGGTCTTATTATGACCATCATACGCTTTGTGCTGCCCGTGCAGAATCACACAATTAAAAAGCTGCTCTTGATCTTTTGGGAAATTGTTCCGAAGACTTCGGCCGATGGTAAGCTGTTGCAGGAAATGATACTGGTGTGTGATGCTTACAGAAAGGTAAGTAACGCTTGTTTATAGTGTGTTAATGTTGTTCGCTAGTACGTTGTACATATTTTGCACAGGATCTGCAACATCCCAACGAGTTTCTTCGTGGTTCGACACTACGTTTTCTATGCAAGCTCAAGGAGCCGGAGTTATTGGAACCATTAATGCCTGCTATACGCGCCTGCCTTGACCACAGGCACTCGTATGTACGGCGCAATGCAGTGCTGGCGATTTTTACCATTTATAAGAATTTCGATTGGTTGGTGCCGGATGGCCCGGAGCTAATTGCCAATTTTCTGGACACACAACAGGATATGTCGTGCAAACGTAATGCGTTTCTCATGCTTTTGCACGCAGATCAGGAGCGTGCGCTTAACTACTTAGCTTCGTGCATTGACCAAGTTAACACCTTCGGTGACATACTGCAGTTAGTGATTGTAGAACTGATCTACAAGGTGTGTCATGCCAATCCGACTGAGCGATCGCGCTTCATACGCTGCATTTACAACCTGCTCAACTCTTCATCAAACGCCGTACGCTATGAGGCAGCGGGCACACTAATTACACTTTCATCAGCACCCACTGCCATCAAGGCGGCAGCCAGTTGTTATATTGAACTTATTGTGAAGGAAAGCGACAACAATGTAAAGCTCATTGTGCTGGATCGTCTGGTGGCAATGAAAGAGAATGAAAACATGGAAAAGGTAATGCAGGAACTTGTCATGGATGTGCTGCGCGTTTTGGCAGCTCCAGACATTGAAGTCCGCCGTAAGACACTAGCACTGGCTATGGATCTGGTGTCGTCGCGTAACATTGGTGAGATGGTGCTCGTATTGAAGAAGGAAGTCTCAAAGACACACAACGTCGAGCACGAAGACACCGGCAAATACCGACAGCTGTTGGTGCGCACACTGCACGCTTGCTCCATAAAGTTCCCCGATGTGGCGGGTAATGTTATACCTGTACTGGTTGAATTCCTCTCCGATACGAATGAGCTGGCTGCGGCGGATGTTCTGATCTTCATACGTGAGGCCATACAGAAATTCCCGACACTGCGCGCACTTATCATTGAGCGCCTCATTGAGGCTTTTCCACAAATCAAGTCATCAAAGATACACCGTGCTGCCGTGTGGATCTTGGGCGAGTATGTGGATGACAAGACGCAGATACTCGAGGTGGTCGAGGCTATACAGCAGACGCTTGGCGAAGTACCCATGGTCGATGCCGAGCAACGTCGATTGGCAGGCGAGCATCCTGAGGGGGAGAAAGAGAATGCTGGTGTGGGTGCAACCAATGGTACCGTAAACGCAACGCAATCTACCAACAGCAAAGTGACTTCCGATGGTACTTATGCCACACAAAGTGCTTTCAGCCTGGCGCCGTAAGTGCATTAAAATTTACAAACAAAATAAGAAGAACTATCTAACTCTTGCTTGACATATTTCAGTGTCACAAAGAAGGAGAAGCGTCCGCCCCTTCGTCAGTACTTGATGGATGGCGATTTCTTTATTGGCGCAGCACTTTCAGCCACGCTAACTAAACTGGCCTTACGTTTCAGCGATCTTGAGGCAGATGATCGCCAACAGAATCGTTTGACCACACAAGTGATGCTCATAATGAGCTCCATATTGCACCTGGGCAAATCAGGTTTTCCAACAAAGCAAATAACCAACGATGACACCGATCGCATTTTTATCTGCTTGCGTACGCTAAGCGAACGAACGGACGAAGCAGTGGAGGTGTTCAAGCGTTGTTGTCGTGAGGCTTTGGGTAAAATGCTTGACGCCCAGTATGAAGAGGATCAACGTGTGCTTAAGGAGAAACAACGCGCTGCTGCTAAGGTGCAACCAGATGACCCGGTTATGTTTGCACAACTATCGAATGGACGTGATAATCAGTTGGGTGAGAATGTCTTTGAGTCGAGTCTGAATCAGGCACTTGCCGGCACCAAAACGGCTAATATGAGCGACATTACATCGCCCAACAACAAGTTGAATAAGGTAACGCAACTGACGGGCTTCTCGGACCCCGTCTATGCTGAGGCCTACGTTAATGTGAATCAGTATGATATCGTCTTGGACGTGCTCATCGTCAATCAGACCAGTAAGCAATGCGACTACTCTTGTATAAGAATTTCTTTAATTCTTTTTGCTTGGCGTTTTTTTTTTCACCTGAATAGATGACACCTTGCAAAATTGCACTTTGGAGCTGGCCACACTGGGTGACCTTAAGTTGGTCGAGCGTCCGCATCCTCTTGTGCTGGCACCGCACGACTTCTGCAACATGAAGGCAATCGTAAAGGTTTCATCGACTGAGAACGGCATCATATTTGGCAATATCGGTGGGTGAGCTTCTTCAGAAGTAGTTTTTTTCATACCAAATGTAAACCAAAACTTAAAACTTCAAAACTTCATTCACAGTCTACGACACATCTATTAACACGAATGTAGTCGTGCTCAACACCATACACATCGACATCATGGATTACATTATTCCAGCGACATGCACGGATACCGAATTTCGACAGATGTGGCAGGACTTTGAGTGGGAAAATAAGGCAAGCAATTTTAATAAATAAATTATTTAAATATATATTATTTGTATAAACGCCAAATATGCAGGTTACTGTCAACACGACCTTCACAGATTTACACGAATACTTGAAGCATTTGCTGAAGAGCACAAACATGAAATGCCTTACGCCGGAGAAGGCACTATCGGGTCAGTGTGGCTTCATGGCAGCCAATATGTATGCAAAGTGAGTATACACGTATCCAATCCGTATCGTTGATTTTATATTAATCGCTTGGTTTTTCTAAATGATTTTCGCACAGATCGATTTTCGGGGAGAATGCACTTGCCAATTTGAGCATTGAGAAACCGATTGATGATCCTGATTCCAAGGTTACCGGACATATACGCATTCGCGCCAAAAGTCAAGTAAGTATAGCAGTAGCAGATCCATTTTTTTTAGATGAAAATACGGTGAATATCGTATCTATGACGTTTCGTTAAAAGCAGATATGGCTTATATCCGAATATTAATTATTCGAAAGTATTTTGTTTTAAATTATAGTAATTATTAAATTAAAATAAATTTGCATACAATTTCTATCGTTAATATGACAACTTAAAGTATGTAAATTGCAAATAGCAAAATTTTATCTCATTTAAAATATATCGTTTATACGAAATTATTTGCTTAACGGATATATGAACGTGTCACATAAATGCAAAAATTAAATATTGAATATATTGACTGTGTATACATATATGAAATACTGCATGTCTTTCTTACAGGGTATGGCTCTCAGTCTTGGCGACAAGATCAGCTCGTCGCAGAAGCAAACCGTGCAAGCAGCATAGAACCATTGAGGCGTTGTTGTTGTTGGATGCAACGCGCTGCTGCTGGAACGCGCATTCCGTTATTCATAAACTAAACTGCATGGAGTTTGTATTTGTGAGCAGAGCGCCTCCTCTTACCATGTATATTTGTATCTTTAAAATATACATAAATATATTTTTGAACAGCGTGTGTTAGGTTTATATTATTCACAAGCCATTTCCGCCGGTTCCGAGGTTAACAGCTCTGCAGTTTCTAGTAGTTTTTAGTTTTAACCAAAAATATGTGCTTTCTCTCGTATTTTTACTTTTCTATTATTATATATTATGATTATTATATTTGGCCAAGCTGTTTTCTGTTTATTCCGAATTGCATATGTGTTTTTTGTTAAACCATTTTATAAGCGTAAAAAACAGTAATAAAATAAAATATATTCATATTATTCTACATTTACATGCCGGTTAATCTTACATACGCCGTATTCTTATCGGCATTCTGTCTTATCCCATAGAACTGGCTCCTTTCTGTACTGTTCGATGAAGAACAGTACATTTTCTTCTATTTACTCCTTCGTCGATTCCATTTTCTTGCAGTTAATCGTAGTGCCTAGCAGCTTCTTCAGTCAGAGAACCGTTAAGATCGCAAAATACAAGTCAGAAGAGAGCAGCACTAATCACGCACTGTGTGTGAGTGAGAAACCATGGTTTCGTGTTGTGCAAACTGTATTCGTTGTCAATAACACTAAAAGCAGTACTGAACAACGTAAATCGTCTTTGTTTATGCTTACATGGGCTGCCCACAGGAACGCCTGACCTCCAGATTTCCTACGAGCGTGGGCATTTTTTCACCCTGACAACCTAATGATGCATTGTTAAAAAAAAAAACAAAATACTGTATTGCCATGATCACATTCTACTCATTGGATACTGTGCGGTCGCGACTGAAAAGTAAGTACCGGACATCTTGACTCATAAACATGCAACCATTTTTTGGCTAATCATGATCATTTGGGAATCCCCTGCTGCATTTGTAACTAGTTAAGAGTGTGCGCTCTGCCTTATCAATGCAGTGTAGTATGTAGTCTGCCTTATCATACACTGCCTTATCAATACAGTGTAGTACGTGGTCTGCCTTATCCCACACTGCCTTATCAATATATTGTAGTACGTTGTCTGCCTTATCCGACACTGCCTTATCAATACGGTGTAGTACTTGGTCTGGCTTATCACACACTGCCTTATCGATACAGTGTAGTCCGGGCGGACTATTTTCTAAACGTATTCATCATAGAACCATGGCTAATATTCATTCTATTTAGGCTGCATTGTCACAAAATCCAGTTTTGTTTGTTCTCACTGTTCCAGAGTCGATGAAGACAGACGAGACCTAACATAATTTGTTGTTGGAAATTGTCTCGGCCGTGCTCGGTACAACGCCGAGAGAGTAGCGCCCTCTCGCTATGTGCAGCGCTCTCCCAGAGAGCTGGCCACTTTAATTACTTTGCTTTTGAAGCGCGATAATTTTGCTGATGTTCAGTTTGTCTTTGAACGTCTTGCGTGGAGGTTGTCTGTTGGCGTGTTGTTGCATAATGTTTCAGTCAACAACAATACCAACATAGAATTTTATAAACGTTATTAAAAAATCAGCAGCCTGGTGGTTTTATCTTTGCGACGTTACGTTTTGAACGCGAGTGCCGATGTGTCGGTATTTTACCGATTTTTTTGTTTTTTTTTTGTTTGAGTGTAAAATATAATTTTTGTTTATTTTGTTGATAAATGTATTTATTTTTTATTATTTTTTTAAATTGTGCTGCGAGCCGTTAAATAATATGAAAAAAGCGCATGGCGCCAAAGATTTTATAAAAGAAAATAGTAACAAAAATTAAAAAAAGAAGTAAACAAATAATTAATTACAAAAAATAAATACAATATACAAACATACAAAGGCCATTGCCATTTGAGCTAAGTAGAATAACACATTTGAAACTGTTGTCATTGCTGGCGATTGCTTGTCTTCGTATTTGATAAGCGTGCGTATACGTAACCGTTATATTAATTAAAAATAAAAAAGCAGAAACAGCAATAACATCAGCATGAGTTATCAACAAAAAGGTATTTCAGTATGCATGTGTGCAGCGGTTAAGTAATGGCAACAATTTAATTCAAAACAAAAACCAAACGAAATAATACAAAATTGTTTCAAAGAATACAAGAATTCGTTTCAAAAACAAAAACCGGCTAAACAACAACAAGTGCAGATACGCAGCATATATATATCGTATAGTACATGCTGCGGAGAGAGAGAGAGAGCGCGCGTACAAAGAAAAATATCAACAAGCGCACCTGATACAGGTGTGTGTGTGTGCAAGTCGAGCGACTTATGTTCTTCGCCTCTTCTTCGCCGCAGACAAATGCATAATCATTTGACTTATTTTCGCTTTTCTGCAGCTAACTGAGTGACTTAAATTTCAGCAATTCCGCTTGCTTCTTCGCACTCATATTGCCCGAGAGATCCACACACCAGCAAGTGATGGAAATTTGCACGGGCCACTCCACGCATGCATATTCAAAATTGCAAATCGATTGTATGGCTAAGAGTGTCAGTCTCGTGGCGACAATTGCATGCAATTTCTGATTTGTTACACAGCCGCACTAGGTTGTCACTGTTTTCGGCTTTTCGAGCACATGCATTTTAATTACTACCTGTTGCGCCATGAGCTGTGAGCGGCGAGCGGTGAGCGCCGTTGTTGCCGCTTGAAGGTTAATTCTTGCAGATTTTAGTCTGCTGTTCTGCTGCTGCTGCTGCTGCCGCTGTTGCGGCCTATCTTGCTGTTGTTTTGTATTTTGTTTTTGTGTCGTCTTTTTATTTAAAATGTTTTTTTCGTTTTTCGTTTATTTTTTTTTCTTTGGTTTGGTTTTTCTGTTTTGTTTTTGTCAAAAGTGAAGTGACGACCAGTGTACACGTATATGCAGCACGATTTCATATTGACCAAACTGCTGCTATGCTTGCTAGGCACTGTGTCAATGCCAAGCGGAAAGCCGAGCTCAAGACAAGTGAGAGTGCGCGCACGTTGCGTGAGTGTGAAAGAGTGCGCTTGAGTGTTGGCCATGATAACTGCAAGTTATAACACAAAAAGCAAACTGAGCGTGTAGCAGCAGCAGCAACAACAACAACAACAACAACAATTAAAATGCAAACGATTTTAAATTTTGTATAAAAATAACAAAATAAGAAAAAAAAAAACGAAAAACAATAACGTGACGGTGCATGCTTTCTTGCTACTAAATGATTTTGGAGTTTTTATTTTTTTGGTAGGGCTTCAATGAGAAAATTTTATTTTTTTCCGTTTTTGTTTTTTTCTTAGGCAAAAAGTGCAATGAACAAGAAGTTAAAATGTTTGTCTAAAACATAATAAAAAATATTAAAAATATTTAAAAGGAAAAAAAAAAAATCATACGTAATTGTGTGTGTGCCTTAATAAGTAAAAGAGTACAACAAAATTTAAGCTTAAGTAAAATGTACAAAGACAAAAAAATGTCTGCAAAGAAACGCAGCAACATAAACAACAATACAAAGAACAGCAGCAGCAACAACAACAACTGCGACAACAGGATTAGCGCTAAAACGCGGCCCACGCCGCCGCATACGCGATGGCACCATATGAATTTTCATCCGAATGTTTTTGTTGTTGCTGCGATTGCCGCCACTTTAATGCTGTTCAACTGCCAACTCATGTGCAGCGCCTTTAATCTGGAGACGCGTCTGCCCATTGTCAAGTACGGCCCGAATCCGAACGCCTATTTCGGCTATTCCGTGGCCACTCACACAGTCGGCGAATACAATTGGCCAAACAACACAAAATGGTAAGTCGCACATGTGTACGAGTACTTATTGTATGTCAGTGTGTTAAGCATGCGCCAATGCGAGCTTCATTGGATTTCCATTGATTGGCGCAAAAGTTGACGTTTTCATTAATTTCATTGTTATAAACTTTTGTTTTTTTTTTTTTTATATTTATATAATTAGTTTTTATTTGGTTTTACGTTTTGTTTAGTTGTGAGTGTGTGTGTGTGCTATTGTTTTTTATTTGCATTCGAACGAGTTGCCGTTGTGTTTGTATCTAGATACATTTGCGGGCATTTTACGTTTGTTAATCGACAGAACTTGTTTATGCATATTTTCTAAAAATGTTTGCGTCGTTTTTATTTATTTATTTTTTAATGGCATTTAATTTTTATTTTTAAATATTGCTAATAATAACACTAGTCAACATGGTTTTCAATTCGCACAACACTTTGATTATTTGGGTCAAGTCAGATACATATGTACATATGTATATATACGGACTTTTCACACAACGCATACAAATATATTTGGGTTTGTTATGCCACAGACTGTGTCCAACTGCTAGAAGGGTCTCGAGATAAGTCTAAATTTATAATGTATGTAGCAGTGTGAATTTTCCTTTATTTGTATCTACTAAATGAGGCACCACAGTAAGCAACCGCGATCGCACAACAGGAAAAGTCTAAACTGCCTCGTCATGACGAAGCCAGTACAGTGCCTGACAAAGCTAGTCTCAACGTCTTTGCATAAGCCTAAAGGCAAAGTTCCTTCGGATGTGTCAGGAATGTGACAGGAATTATCAGGAATAGATATGGCTTGTACTGCTGAGGAAACGCTGATTGCTCTTTAGTCTTGCCTCGCTGACCCTGGTCCGGGACGCGGGCTGAGTTGTAAGTAGATTAAGCTGTAATAATTCGTACTTGGCACGTGAAGTGCACACAAATGTAACAAATCAGTAACTCGGTTAGTCATGTTTGATTTCTTTTGTTCTGACTCAAAGAACAAACAACAAAAACAATGAAAATAAATTAGATATTTAGACTTAAACTGCGCACCACTTCCTGTGCGAAATGCGAAATATCTACATGGATCATTGACTGTTTAGTTGGTTTTCCTCGGTTGGCTTTGTTCGCTTTTTGGCGTATTGACATTAACGTCGAGGTGTGATATATCACAGCAAATGTGTTTGTTCACACGTTATTCGTTGTTGTTGTTATTGCTGTTGACGACGAAGATGTTGCTGCTGTCGATGTCGTTGACGATGACGAGGCTAGTGCATATTGACACTCAAGCGTTGCGCATGCAACTGATGCCATTTGCCACAGAGGCCAATGAGACCAATGCACGTGAACGGAGCAGTTATTTAGTCTGCGCGCTCACCGCACTTCCCGAACTCCGCGAACACGCCGGGCTAAGCGAGTTCAAGGCAAAGCAGTATACGCGCGCACTTAAGTCTAAGCGCCAACGACAATAACTGCTCAGATAAGTGCACAGCAACAAGAGTTATCTCGCATGAACCTTGCTTTGTACAGACACACACACACACACACACGCATGCACAGACACGCACGCACGCGCAGACACATGCACACGCGGTCTTAGTCACTGACAGACAGCAACGCGTTGTGCATATTTGCCACGCTCAGCCATTTCGCTGCGATTTACTTTGCTTACCGAACGCTTCAGATTCGCAGTAAAAACTTGCAAAAGAAGTTGGAAGTTCAACTGCAGCCAGAGCAGCAGCAGGAGCAGGAGCAGGCAATGTCATGTGCTAAATCATTGCAGCGAGCGCATTGGCCAGCACTGGCACGACATTGTGGCTAATATTAGGAAAACGTGCGCCATGTATTAGCAACATGGCTGAGACGCGCCAGAGACTTGGCCAAACTATTTGTTATACATTTGTCAATTTGTTTGCCAGTCGCCTTGTGGCGATTTGCTGATCTGCTGCTCTGTTGTTCTGTTGTTAGTTGAGTTGGCACAAGTTATGACTTGCAGTCGCGGTTTGTTGCGGGCAGAATTTTGCTATTCGCAACATGACTCACATATTTGAGATATTTTATTCGCTTTGCCTCTTGGGTTGCTAAGCTTTTAGGTATAACTGCCAGTCAAACTGTTGGCGGCTGCTAAGCCTCACTGTGATTTATATATTAGTTTGTTTGTTACACAGTTATGATAAAAAGAACAAAAAAAAAAAAACAAAAAAAACAAAAAAAACAAAAACAAAAAAATAACAAAAACAAAAATTGCATATCTGTGGCATATTATACGACAAATATCAACAATATCAGGAACTTATCACTGTGTAAATTTACACGCTCCAAGATATCAGCGCATGTTCGAGTATGCGAACATTGTTTGAATACAAAACAAAAAAAAAAAAATAATAAAAATCAGAAAATAACAAACAGAAAGAAAACAAAAACGAAAAAAAGAAAATAGGAAATTCGGTGCGAAAATAAGAACAACAGCAAAAAAAAAGACAAAAGCAAAAAAGGGCCACGATGTCTTACTGCAAAAGGCAGACGGCAAATGTGTGATCCTCTCGCTCAGCTTAGTGTCATGTAGCGCAGTGTAGTGTAGCGTAGTGTAACGTACTTAGTGTAGGCTGGTGTAGTGTAATGAACTTCATTGCTTGGTGTGCTCATGGAAAGTATGTCAATGATAAAAATGATTACATTTATTGAAAAAATTCAAACCATCTACTTAAGTAAATAACTTTATAAATAAATAATATATATATAATAATAAATATATACTGTACTCATATACATATGTAAGTATGTATATGTGTATGTATATGCGAGTGAGTGTGTGCGTACATTCACCACGTGCTGATAAGCCAAGATATGATACAAGAGAAATATTAAATAAAGTAAATACAGGCAATGTATGCTTTGGCTTATCGGGTTGCTATGTAACTGCCGAAATTGGCTTTCACTGCGCGCAGTTCAACGACTCACGCACGGCTCACGGCTGCCTCTAAACTGAAAAAATCAAAAATGACAATGGTCACAACTATACATACTTATATATATAATATATTATACTTATGTACATATGTCCGAATTAGAGAGCCCATACTGTTTGTATATTTGAAGCTTTAACTCTGATGTAATATTTATCTTGATGTCGTCATTCTTCGAAGCTTCTTATAGACCTAGCAAGGAAGCGCTGCATGTGTGTCCTTTCTCAAGTGTTACACAACTCAGGCTATTTATCCTTTTGGGCCTGGCTTGCAGTCGTTTGCATATCTACGACCGCCTTTGCTGCCCACGATCAGTTAATTTCATCTCATCCGAACGTCATGTCACATCTTGCTTGCAGTTTGCCTATAAGCAGCCACAATTGTTGCCATTAAATGCTGTAAAGTCACTTGCTTAGCATCGCAATTAACCGCCAAATACGTCTAATGTGGCTCAAACACGTGTAGCGGCCAAGAGTCGTTAGAAGTCTCTTAATAAAATCGATAAACAGAAAACAAAAAAAAAAAAACATTTGCATGCCTTGATGTGTTGCTATTATCGTAAATGTGCATGTTGCCCATAAGTAGCCAAAAGTGTATGCTAATGCATAGACGGATAGGAAATGCATTACAACAAAGTTAACGCTATCAACAATAACAACAACAACAACGACAACAATAACAACAAAACAATGTCGATGATTCCAATGCAAATGCAATAAAATGAAGAAAAATCATTTCGATAATTTTCACATTCATTCAGTGGGCAAGCAAAGTGGCAACTAATGCCAATTAGTCAAGTTAAAAAGGAAAAAACGGAAAACAACAAAAACCAAACAACAAATGGGCATACGTATGCATGCATAAACCGCAGGCAAACATTTACATGCAACAACAACAAAGAAATGTCAGCGTTTTGCCATAACGGTTATGCTTTTGGCTGTTTGTGTTGTTGCCAGTGTTGCTGTTGTTGTTGTTGTTGTTGTTGCAATACGATACCAAATTGCAAATTGCAGGCAATTCAATTACAAATCGCTGCATAAGCCAATTGCCACTGAAAACAATGCAAATACATATTTATTGTATTTATTATTATGATTTGTTGTCATTGTTGTTGTTTTCGTCTTTTTGGTCTCGTTTTTATTTTTTGCTATTTTTTTTTTTTTTTTTTTATATTAGTTTTGTGCATTTTAAGTGCAATACAACGACAACAGATACAATAGTGACAGCAATAAATGTGCAACAGCAGCAGCAGCAGCAGCAACAGCAGGAAAATCATTACTATAGCAACAATAAAAGCAGCAAAAACAACAACAACAATAACAATAACAACAATAACAATAACAATAAAACCAAATAAAACACAATTGAACTGAAACTGAACTGAAACTGAACTGAACTGTGCCGATTGAGTGACTTGCCTCGCATTGAATTGACAACACACAACGCTGGCAGACAACGCGGAGCCCAAGTCAAACTTAGACAACAGTGTTTGGCATAGTTAGACAGACACTCAGACGGACACAGAGAGAGTGAGAGAGACAGACATGCAGACAGCCAGTCCAAGATAAATGGCAAAAAAAAGAGAAAAACTGAGCAAAAGAAACCAAGCAAGAAAGCAAAGTCAACGCAAACCAAGTCAAAACTAAATGAAAAGCAGCCAATTGCCGATCGCCGGCCGACAGCTGGCCCCGCCAAAGCCCGCATTTCAGAGTTGGGCTGACTGCCCAGTCAGTCAACGATGTTTTGGCTTTTAATGCCATAAAATCGCATATAAGAGCAAAAAACAAAGAAAAACGTCGCAAGTTGTTGTTGTTGTTGCTGTCGCTGTGCGGGTGTGCAAAAGTAACTGTCGACGTATATTGACTTTGCTATGCGTAGCTATGCACGCTTTGTATCTTGTATCCATCTCGAACTTATATGCAGACTCAATTGTCGTTGTCGTTGTCGTTGTTTTTATTGTTGTTGTTGTTTTGTATGCCATATATGGCTGTTGTGTTGTTGTTGTTGTTTACTGCTACCTTAACCAAGACAATAATTGCGGTTTTGTCTTGCCAACTCAGCAGCTTAGCCGCCAAGCGTTCAGGTGCGGTGCGGCAAAGTGAACTGGGATCGGCCGAGCTGGGGTTCGGTGGGGACGGGTGGACTGTGATGCGGTGTGCACATGTAGCACATGTAAGGCGCTTGTTGACTTACTGACTCAGACGCGACTGCGGCTGCGTTGCTGTCATTGTGGTGTTGCATTTGTAATTAGGTTTAAACTGCACGCTTAACTGTTTATTTGTCATGCATGTTAATTGCAATTGTTGTAAAAAAAACAAAGCAAAAAGCATCCAAAACAAAAGAAAACAAAAACAAAAACATAAAACGTAAAACGTATAACAAGAAATGCAATTTGCATCAAAGCTATTTGTCACCGCACTTGAGCTATTCACTGCCGGCGTGCCGTCAGTTGCTTGCCTCCGCGTTCATGATCAAGGCTATAAATAAACGCGTAGATCGACGGACGGACGGACGGACGGACGGTCGGACGGAGGTGCCAACTGGTATGTTTGCTAACTGCAATACACATGTAATAAATTATTTTGTAGCATTGTGTTGCATTTCGTTTTGATTTATTTTCATTTATTTAATTTCATATTTTTTCTTATTTATTTACTTTTGTTGTAATTAAATCATCTGTGCATAATTGCTGTTGAAGCGCGTTTTGCCTAAATGGCTTTTAAATATGTTTTGTTTTTCTAAACGGTAATTTGATATTTTTTTTAGTTTTTAATATTGGTGTCAATTTTGTGGTTTTTGCTTTTGCTTTTCCTTTTTTTTTTTATTTTTCTTTTGTTTTAACCAAATTTGTATGCCTTCGAAAATTTTTCAAATTTATCGGCTGCGCAGCTATGTTGTGTTTGTGCATCTTCTGCTCATACGGTAGCCATGTGGATCTTGAATTTCTTGCTCGATTATTAATAAATAAATTAATTTTGATTTAATTCGGCAGTTTGTAAAATCTTTAAGCATATGACATAGTTTAAGAAAATCGAATAATTACTCAAACTGAAAGATGCAAATTTAGGAGTTACATGTGTAAAATGCGTTTATCGGCAATGCTATTTAAATTGCACTGAATTATTAACTAAATCTGTATTAATAACAAAATCGTATTCTTAAACAAAGTTAAACTTTGTAAACTACATTTAATTGATGTAAGATACCACAATATGAGAAAAGATCATGCATTTTTTGATTAAACAATATTTTTAGTTGCTGCCGAGTCATGATGTGCCGCATTCACATGGAACACATATGCCATGCGGTGCATTGTTTAATGAATGAAAATATCATTTATTGTGCGTGGCTTTTGTCAGGCCTTGCAATGAAAAACGCATTCACATGCGTTAATGAGCCCCAGCGCACAAATCAAATGGCTGCGGACGTGCCACCTGAACGCAACTTCGGCAAAGCCGAGCGGCAGCTCTCAGAAGTCGGCTCAAGTGTTGATTTCAAAACGCACGCGAGTCGCATGCAATTAACATTATAAGTACAATCAATGCCCAAAAGAGAGACAGACAAAGATACAAGCAGACAGTGCAAGAGTGTGAAAGCAAGAGCAGCATTAATGTTGTAATTATTTGAGCAACTGACACTGCGGCAAAGAGACGAAAGCCGCCAACACATGGCGTGTGTGAGCGAATTCCAACTCGACAGCATTCTTTGATATTGGTTATCGATAAACTCATTTGTTTTGATCTCATTGAATATGGTCAGCTTATCTACACTGCAGGCGACGCTGTCGCTGGTCAACACTATGATATATGTATGTATGTATACGTGTATGCAGGTGCTGGAGTTTCAAACTCTGCGCTGAAAATCGAGTAGCTTCGTGTGTTGTTTTTGTTGCTGTGGCGTGGAAAAAAGCGGGAAATCGCATAAATAATTTTTTGTCTTTTTTTTTTGTGTTTTGAGTTTGTATTTTGTTTTACTTTTTAATAAATAAATTAAAAGCATTTACATTAAGCGACGACAACGCCTGACAGGCAGATAAGCACACAGTCAGCGACTCAACTCAAACGTGGCATTCCTTGGCTCAGCTCAACTTGCTGTGACTTTTTAGCTTTATGCGCATTTTTTGTTTTTTATTTTTTATTTGTATTTTTTTTTTTTAGTTTTGTGTATTTTGTTTTTTTTATATTTATTTACTTGTATGTTAGCTTTGTTGCTGTAAAGCTCAGCTTCTATATGCATAGAAATAAAACTGTCCGATAAGCAATTACCTGCACAGTCTGTGTTACGCTAAGACTTCGACTTCTGCTGCTGCTGCTGCTGCTGTGGCTTTGACTGTTGACTGTCGACGGTTGCCAGTTGGCTTATCAAGCATTCATTGCTGTGCTGGGTTCTGTTGTGCTGTGCTGTGACAGTTGTTGCTGTTCGCTGTGATTGCCTTAATTGCTTTTCACCTAAATGAAGCAAATGCACGCCATTTGCATGTTATACTGCGTGTGTGTGTGTGTGCGCGCGCTTGTTTGCATACGACGCATCATTGGCGATGACGACGTGTTCGCGCACTGGCAGCCAAGTAAAGACTTGCACAATGTATGACTTACGCTTATTATTAATATTTAATTAGGCAAATGCTAACTACATAGCACCCCAGCAATTGAAGCTCGTTTGAAACAACAACAATAAAAATTATATATAGAAAAGCACAAGAAAACAAAAAATAATAAAAAAAACGTAATTAGAAGCACAAGTACGTCGTATAATTGAAATGAAAGCATTCTTTGCTGCTGCTTAATAAAGTTATTTCGCTTTTTACGCATTAAAAAACAAACAGCTCATGAAACACATGAAAGCCATTAAAAAAAAAAAAAGACACTCGCATAAGTTTCCACACAAAATACAGAACGAGTAAAAAAAAAAAGAAATAAATTCAAAAAGCAATGAAAAGAATAAAAGCGAAAGAAGAAATAACGACAGACAAGGCACAACTGCCTAGTCAGCATAATTTAGTATATTGTTTTTTGGCGCTAATAAATAACACAAAATATTTGAACAAGCAAAAGTCGAAGCAGTTAGGCAGCCAGGCAGCCAGGCAGCCAGGCAGCCAGGCAGGCAGGCAGGCACTCAAGCAGGCAGCCAGTCAAGCAGGGAGGCAGGCAGCGAGTCGGCAGCGTCTTCTTCCTGCTTACACTCTTTTGACTAATGTGGCTTGGTTTGCGCTCCTCTCTGCTCTGCTCCTCTTGGTTCCTCTCTGCTCCTCTTTGCTCTGCTCTGCTGTGCTGTGCTGTAGTGTGCTTCTTGTCTTTTCTTTCTATTGGCTCAAAGTGCGCCAAAAATTTTGCTGAAATGAGGTCAACAGACGCTTAACAACAACACAAACAACTATAATAATAACAACGTACAACAACAATTTCTAATGTCGATGACGACGTTCGCCGCTTAGTAGCAGCAGCAGCAGCAGCAACAGCAGCAGCACAAATACAGGCAGTCAGCAGACGTCAGCTATGATTTGAGGCCTAGTCGCACATACTCACATTCGATATACACGAGACACATGTACAACGCTTCAGACGCGCGTTCGCCGTACGAATTTGTGCGTCTCCTATATACCAAAGACGTGTGTACTGCACGCACACATCGGCTCATCGTAGTATGCTAAAATATTCAGGCGCCCTCAGCGCCACAGACGCGCCGTCCCTCCTCCATTGTCCCTCCGCCCTTGTCCGTCGTGCGTCGTCTGTCGTCTGACGTCCGTCGCACACCGTCCGTCAGTCGCGGGGAGCATTAAATAAACATAAACAAATCACGTATGTAGGATGTGCAGCGACAGACGTATGCGCAACTTATGCGAAAGTATAGAGCATACGCACAAAGCTAAAAACCGCTAAAACACATATAACATACATACATACATACATACATACATATACAAAAGAAAAGCAAAACTTATAAACAAGAGCAAAAACAAAAAAAAACATTTGACATAAAAAACAAAAAAAAAAAAAAAGTATGGAAAAATTAAAAAATTTCAGACATGCGTTTGAAAAGAAAATTGTTTCCCAGTGTGCGGACAGCAATGTGCGCCGTATTTAGGCTGCCCTGGCACTGTGGTCAAATTATGTACAGTAGAGCCTCAGCTGCACATCACTGCCACACAGTTGGAGTATTCAGCCACGCACAGACACTTGGCAGTTCCTCAGCCTAGCCAAGGCAGGTGGCCCTTTCCTTCTTAGCATGCACATGAGTCTATCCCCTAACCTTACGTCTTCGCAAAGTACAGGTGTGCGTTCAGGCTTCCTGCCAGGTAATCGCATGCATCCCGACTTGTTGGGTTTATCCTAGTCTCCGCCTATTCGTTGAGCTCCTTGTCCCTTGCCGTAATAGCAGTGAGTCGGTCCCATACTCTGATTGACTTATTTCTTAATATTGCTTAAATTTCTCGCTGTGTTACAGTTCTGTCTGTCTGGCAGTCATATGCCATGCACCGGCAAAATGGCTCACAGCAGTTGGAATTTAAACGTTTTGAATTTTCCGAACACAAGTTTTATGTGCTTTGTCGGTACTGTGTTCTGATCCAAATTTAGAATCCGTCACTTAGCACTGTAAGTTTGTTGCTGTTGTTGTTGCTGTTGTTGTTGTTGTTGCTGTTACATTGTAGTGTATGCGTAGCTGTTGCACATCCGCGCAGCTTCTGCGGCAGCCTTTCTGCAACAGTTTGCGCAGCAAGCGAAATGCTCGGGTAGGCGGCTATTGAGGACTAATGAGCTGCAACAGCTGTTGCTGCTGCTGCTTGTTGTTGTTGCTTGTCTGTTGGCGGCTGCAAAAACGCTTGCAACTGCACGAGCAACGTGCAATGAGCTTACAGCGAGCAGCAGCACATGCTGTTGAAGACGTGCCATAGTCAAATACAAAATCCGAAACCAAAACCAAAACCAAAGTCAGAGACAGAGACACACAGAGACAAAGCACATGTATGAGTATGAGTGTGAGAACGTGCATGAGTGTGAGTGTGAATGTGAGTGTGAGTATGTGTATGGGTGGAAGAAGCAGCAGTAGGAGCATAAGCATGAAGCAAATGAATGAGCGTGTGGGCGTTTTTGATTTATTACCAATTGCAAAGCAAAGCAAGAAATACGTTTAAGTGCCTGCTCCCCTGTCCCCTGCCACACTGCCCCGCTGCCTGGCTGCCCGATTGCGCCTTTCCCCCTCTGCACGTCTGCCCGAGCGCCTGCTTGGCTGCCTGTATCAGAGCAGCGATGCTAAGCTAAGACGAGTCGCGTTGAGTTGAGTTGAGTTTAGTCGACTCGAGTGCAGTTAAATCAAAATCATTCATCAACAAAAGCGCTTCAAAGCGAAACGAAGCGACGTTAAGCAACTTAGAGCAAGCGTTTACTTTTGTAATTGAGTTTTACGCGGCTGCGCGTGGGGTGAACCTCGCAAGATGCGTTGCCATGTGGCCATGCGGCTATTGGGGCATGGGGCCATGGGGCCGAGGGGACATGCTAAGGCGGCATGCCGTGCAAGTGAAAAGAGCAGCAAAGTCAAGAAAAATCAAAAAGCAAAAAAAGAAAAAAAAACAAAAGAAACACTTAAAACAAAGTTTGTGGCCAAATGCTGTTGCAGTTAATGCTGTAGATTGCCAAGCGTACCGATGATACTGTTGTTGTGGTTGTTGTTGTTGTTGTTGTTGATGATGATGATGATGACGATCTAATAAATCCTTGAATTGCGCCCACGCGCCAAATACGAAACTAAAGCGTTGCTAAACTAGCGTACAAATGGCTTATGAGTGGCAACAACAAACTGCCGCAGATTGCTGGCGACACAGTTTAGCAAAGGTGAAATCCAAACGCGTGCACACACACACACACACACACACACACACAAAACATACACGTACTGCAGCTTCATGCTTGCAACATTGCTATAATCTTTTTCTACTTCTACGACTTTTGCTTCTGCTTCTTCTTCTTCTCGTTATTGTTTTTTTTTTTTTTTTTGTTTTTTGCCGGAAATGAGTTTCGAAACATTTGCTGCACTTATTATGCCGCTGCTCTGCTCCGCCTGATGCAGCGCTAAAGCGAGAAAGCCAAGCTGATGAAGCTGAAGCCGCAGCCGCAGCCGCAGCCGCAGCTGAAGCCGAAACCGAAGTCGAAGCAGGAGCAGCAGTTGCAGTTGCAGTGGCGTAGCTGCATGCAAATCAATAAATCAATAGTACCACTGTGCTGAACTCTGTGGCCTGTAATCAGTGGAAGTGGCTTGGAAAAGAACCAAAAAGGAAAATAGCAAAAACCCAAAAACAAAATAAGCAAAGCAGCCACAGTGCATAAGAGCAAGCGAGCGCACACTCACTCACTCACTCACAGACTCAGTCATGATCGCAGTCGGCCAGGCACAGGCATAGGCACTGGCGCAGGCGCTGGCTGATGGGCCTACAATGACAAATTGCTTGCGGGCATGGCAAAATTATTATTACACAAAACCACAATTCTAGCAGCAGAAGCAGCGGCAGCCTAGGCAGGCAGGCAGCTAGCGAGTTTGGAAGCTAGAGCAGCGACAACATGAAGATCATTTCCATATGCAAAACCGCAAATAGCTGCGCTGTGCACGAAGATCGCTGTACGATCGCGGTGGCATCGTTGGCAGTGGCTATGGCTGCTGCTGCGGCTGCGGCTGCGGCTGATGCGGCAATGGCGCACCCTGAACGACGAACGTACAGCTAACTGAATGACTGATTGCGTGGAGTGTCTGTGTGTGTGTGTGTGTATGTGTGTGTGTTAGAGAGAGAACGAGTGACAACAGCAGCAAGATCATCGTGCTGTATGTCATTAGTCGCGCCTTCATCAAACGCTGATCCTGGCGCATAAGCATGAGTCTCACGCAATTGCCAAAGATCTGGGTGCGACGGCGTTTGGCTCACACGAGCATCTAATACCCAATACCCAATACCCACTATACACCAGCAACAACAAGGTGAACGCTTTAAGTGTTGCCATAGCGCCGTGCTTAGGTACACAATGCGCTTGGGATGAATTAAAAGCATATAGGCGAGATTTATGGAGCAAAAACTACGTTTATTTTTACATTTATTTTTTGTTTTATTTATTACTTTTTGTACTCCTCTCTGCTCCTCTATGCTCCGCTCTGCTCGTATTTGCGCCTCGCCATGCCCATTGTGCGCGCAACGCTCTGCTCTGCTCTGCTGTGCGCCTTTGGCATGCTCATTCTTTTTGCGGCTGCGGCTGCGTCTGCGTCTGCTGTTTGATGGCTGCTATGTGGCCAAGAATCGAAGAATCGAAGAACCGAAGTTCAATCGTACGAACGTTAGAGCGTTGTATCTTTGAAATGTTGGCTTATATCAACTTAGATGGCACGTCTCAGTTGTGTCTGTTGCGTTGCGTTTTGGCTGCCGTTTTTTGTTTTCTTTCTTTCTTTATTGTTTTCTTTTTTTTTTTGCTTTGTTGCTGCCTGCGTTGGCATTTTGCTGTTTCTGTTCCTGTTTCTGTTTCTAATGAAAACTGATGCCGCATTCGTAATTTAAGTTCTTCTATATATTTGCTATATATCATTTTGTTGTTGTTGTTGTTGTTTATTTATTTTCTTCTCTGCCCCTTACGTTTGCATTATTTCTCTTTGAATATTCTTTTCCATTTCTTTTTTTTTGCGTTGCTTTGCGTTGCGTTGAATATCATCATTTGTGGCTTACGTTTGAAAGCTATTTTCATTAATAAACAGTAATGCAAACATTCTATGCCTTTGTATATGATATATTGTTGTATCAATAGGAACAACAACAACAAGAATAACAACAACAGCAGCAGCAATATTATTTGCTAAAACATATCACATGGCTCAACTATGCACACACGTACCATACAACTCGCATAGTAATCTTGTGATCTGAATTCGACCGAAATCAAAATCAGAAACAGAGTAAAAAAAAAATAGAAAAAAAAAAAAAAAAAACTAAACAAAAAAGAAGCAACGCAACGTTGGCGTTGAAAAATTCAGTGGGTACACGATCGAGTATTTCAGTTTACTTTGGATTGCGTAGACGCGTTTTTGTTTTGTTTAGCATGTGGCCGCAGACTCAGACTCAGCCTCAGCCGGTGCGAGTGCGACCGCGACCGCGATCAGGCAAAGAGCGTTGTACGAGTATTGATTGAGTTCGGATCTTTAAGAGATTTTAAATGGGCAACAATTTGTATTGTTAAGAAAT
Organism: Stegana nigrithorax; assembly: GCA_037044495.1. Taxonomy (NCBI): domain Eukaryota; kingdom Metazoa; phylum Arthropoda; class Insecta; order Diptera; family Drosophilidae; genus Stegana; species Stegana nigrithorax. Next base: position 20,687 of record JBAMBQ010004995.1, read on the forward strand.
AAAAACCAAAAAACAAAAAAGAAAAACAAAACAACAGAAAAACAGTTTGGGTTTCTTAACTGATGTGAGTTTGTGAGGAAGTAAACTGACACATGCGAGAAGTAGAATTAGTGTGGAAGAGTGGAAGCGTAGAAGCGTTAAAAGTAAACTGAGTGTAACGCAGTCGTAGAGCCGCGGAGAGGAGGGCCATTGTGGGATTGTCGATTGACGAAACGATGGAACGTGTTCTTGAATTTTATTAACGTGACGACAATATCAGCAATAAACAGACAAGTATAAACATGAGTAGTTTGTCAAGAACTCCAAAGCAGACACGGTCAACTCGCAAAACTGCCACGAAAATTTGCTGGGTCATTTCAAAACTCAACTGCATAAGCACTTTTAGAGTGGACCACCTCTTGCGGGACTCCAATTATGTTTTTATGTTGCTTTGGGCAATCATCAAATGAAATCTCTCAGCTGTTCTTATTATTCTCAAATAGTCAAGTCTTGCAGAAATCTGGCTTAAGCGGGGAAAACTTGTATCGTAGAACTGAGTGACAAAAAAACAATAAAAAAATGTGCTTAATAGATCGAAGCATATCATAAAGCAAACTTAAGGGAGCATAAAATGTTGACGCATAGGAAAGTTATGCGTTATGGGTTATAGTCCATAAGGCATAAGCTAATAACTGCCCAGAGAAAGCTGAGCAGTTTGAAGGCAAATTAGCCAAAGCACGAGAAACTTGATGTTCCAATGCTGAGATCGATTCATCTACTTATCAAATATATGCAGGCACGCAGCGCCAGCCAATGAGCGGCTTTTATTATTATTGCCCGAGTTCCCATTTCATTCGCATTTCTGATATAATTAAAGTGCATGCAGGCGCAGTAGCTCAGCTGAACCAACGGCAGCCAAACCTAAGTCGAACGCGCGCCGCAATTAGCCAAACGCATGATGTGCCCCCAATGAGAGAATGACAAACTGTTCAACATGGAGCATCAGAGTGAGGGAGTTTCGGGGTGACGGAGTGTCTAAGGCTGGCATTGTGTGTGCCGCATCGTGTGTATGATGTGTGTATCATGCGGCTGCCAGCTGCTGGCATTCTTGTCAATTTGTAGCCAAGCAATTACTCAGTAGCTGAGCCGCACTGCGACGCTGCTTGGCCAATAGGCAGATGTCACGGCCAATGATGGCCAAAGATGGCCAGCGACAAGGTCAAGAACCGGATAAATGTCGTTATGTGTCAAATTATTGAGAGACGCACTTCCGTTAACACTTGGGCAGTCAAATTGCTAAATGAAAAGCAGAGCGGGGCAAAAAGAAGAAGAAAAAAACAACAACAGCAACAACAATAATGAGAACGAGAACGAGAACAAGAATCTGAAGCAGAAGCTGAAGCTGAAGCTAGCGGCTGCAAAGAGTCGACGCGGCTGATCGCACGCAGATACATTCGCTAACATGCGAACGCACAACTTCGCGCGCTACTTTTAGACGCTTGTTATGATGTGGCTGGCGCTGCTTCTTCTTCTCTTGCTGCTGCTGCTGCTGCTGATGATTTTCATCACTTCTCGCACCATTGGCACCAATGCCACTTGCCGCCTACCCTTGCCCTTGTCCTTGCCCTTGCTTAGCTGCTGCCTCTGCCATGCATGCATATCTGCGCACACCCGACCGTCCTCGGCCCCTCCCCCGCCCTTGAGCAAGGCAAAGACATGCGAGTGCATGCGTGGCTATTTGTACGTTTGCATATGAGTATTCGCATGCGACTGTGAGATTTTTTCATTTATTTATTCTTCTTCTTCTTCTTCGTCTTGTTATTAGTTTTAGTTGCTTCTTCTTCTTCTTTTTCATTTTATGTCTGCTTGTCTGTTGCTGCCGCTGAGTTATTCATTTTTTCGCGCTGCATTGCTCGCAGCTTTGCTTTTGTGTTGTTATCGTTGTTGTTGTTTGTTGGCTCATTGTTGTTGTTCGTTGCTCGGTTTTTGGCTTTGTTGCACAGATGTGCGCAGATATAGCAGCTATATGGCAGATATAGCAGATATAGCAGATACATATACATATATGCGACATGCCATGCACATACGAGAGATTGATTAGTTTCACTGTTAGTGTTTTTTTTTGTTTGTTTGTTTGTTTGTTTGCTTGCCGCACTTGGCGCGCCTCCTTTGCGCTGTCTGCGCTGCCTTTTCACTCGCCTGCTTTGGCAAAGTTCATTAGCCGCATTTCACATACTCTCTCACACACATATGCCATATGCGATATGTGTGCACTTCGTTTTGTTTCTCTGAATGTTGTTTTGTTTATTTTGCCTTTTTCAGTTTCATTTTGGTTTCTTTTGTTTTGTTTTGTTTTATTTTTTTTTTTTTTGTTATTTTGTTTTCATTAATATCGCCGCCATGTGTTAAAGTTTGGCGTAGATCCTGCTGCACTGTCTAGGGTGGCGACAGATCGACTTGAAATCGATTATTGCAAGTTGTTGCCACACCTACTCGCCTCGCAGTCCGTTTGTCTGTCTGGCTGTCCAACTGTCGGGCTGTCCTGCTGTCTAGCTGCCAGTTGCTATTGCTGTTGCCGTTGCCGTTGCCGTTGCCGTGTCGCTGTTGCAATCTGCAACATTTGCCAGAGTAGGCGAGCGCACATAGAGCGGAGGCAGCGAGATCGCGAACGCGCGATAAGGATAGCGCGCACAAGACTTGTTTTGCGCAACTGTCGTTATGCTGCCGCTGTTGATTTCTTTCTGTCTTTTGGTTTCTTTTTTTTTTTGCTTTTGCCTTCTTTTGCTCATTTTGCTTTACGTTAAATAGATTTGCAACACCCAAGTGGGTGTCGTCGATTATGACGAATTTTGAATTGTGCGCCTTTACGTTTCGCATTGCATATGTGCACACACACACACACACACACATACACATGTAGTTACATATGCATATCGCAGTGCCTGGCAGCGCTCTTTGTGCAACTGCAATGGCAACGACAACAGCAATGGCAACTGTTGCTGCTTGTCGCTCGTACGCTATTGCAATATTGCTTATTGCCACAAACGTGTTTGCCTATTGTCGCCAACGTATGCACATTTATATGTTTCGTGTGTGTGTGTGTGTGTGTGTGTGTGTGTGTGTGTGTGTGTGTGTGTGTGTGTGTGTGTGTGTGTGTGTGCATAAGCTGCTATCGTTGTTGCTGCTGCTGTTATTATTGTGGCCTGCGCCTGCGTGTGGGAGCCGCATCAAAACGTTGCCCACCTGCCCTACTGCCCCCTTCGGCTGCCAAACCGCCTGCCAGCCTGGCTTTCTGCCTGCCAGGCGCTATTTTTGTTTAGCTCTTCGCTGCCATATTTTACAATTTGTATTTTTTTTTACCTTAACGAATCAAGTATTTTACACATACACACACACACACACATGCGCATATGCATAAACACATAAGTGTAACAACTTTTGTGATAAGCCAACGTAAAGCAAAATGTTGACAAGTTTGGCATTAACTGCGCCGTGCGCCTGTGTAGCTTTCATATTTTTGTTTTTAACTGCTGCCCAAGCTTTGCACTGCACTGCACGGCTTGCCACGGACTGCAGGAGCTCAAAGCAAGAGAATGCAGCAAACACGCCGCCACATCCACATACATTTGCCATATTTGGTATTTTTGCATTGTTAAAAGTCATTAAGCCAGCAAAGATATGCTGGGGAAAGAAATAAAATTGAAAATAAATAAAATTAGAATCGCAGGGATTTATAAGCTGCTGAAGCACTTTATAATTTAGTCATATGCAATTGATGCTAAGCTCTTTCCTTTTGATGGCCAACACACACATATGCCACACACGCATAGGTGTGTAGGTAGGGAAGCTCCTCTTATACAGATTAGCCTACTGTCCAAGAGGGATCCGTGCTATGGCTTATGTCCTTTTTGTGCCATGTGAATTCTCCCGGCTGTTGGCTTATAATCTTGCTACTTTGTTTTAAATAAATTGTCTTTTTGCTTAACGTTTCCTACTTTTCAACAAAGCGTAAATAATTTATTTAAAAGAAAAAAAAAAATAAAAAACAAAAAAAAAAACGTCAGCGCACAATTAAAAAACAAAATTCCAATCACGTTTGTTCTACGCCCAAACGCAAACTTTTAATGACTTTTGGTTTTTCTTTTCATTGCAACTTGACTTGCAACCATTTTTCAGTCTCAGTCTCAGTCCCAGTTCCAGTCCCAGTCTCCCCGTAGCCGCGCAGTCTCAGTCGCAGCTTCAGACTTCTCAGCTGTAGCTTCTTTACGGCTGCGTAGGTTTCATTGAAATTGCTTCTCTTTTATTGTATTTTATTTTATTTCATTTTGTTTTTGTTTTGTTTTTTTCATTTGTTGGCTACGTCTTTCTTAATTTTCCTCAAGTCCCAACGAGTGAAAGTGCTACGCCATAATTTTTAAATCATAAAACTTCTTTTGTATTTTGTTTTTTGGTTTTTTTTTTTTTCCTCCACGGTTTCTTTAAGTTTTCTTTTGGTTAGTAAGTATTTTTACTTTATTTTATATTTTTTGTTCATTTTGTTTTTGTTTTTTTTTTGGAAATCTCACAGCTAATTAATTTTCATATGCAGTCAAGCATGGCATGCATATGCATGCGCAGCACACAAAGGGAGCGACGCGAGCGTTCCAGCCAGCAGACAGTGTGCGAAAGTGTGGGCAAACCTTGGACTCAATGGCGGTTGCCTTTTGTCTGTTGCCTGTTCCCAGTTGTCAGTTGCCAGTTGACGTTTGGCGGTTGCCAGTTGCCGGGCTTGGGGTTGGGGCACATGTAATGCGTCTCATGCATATGCATTTATTAAACTGTGTCACATTTTCCGATTGCCTAAATAAATCCCATGCAATTTTCAGACTTTTTTCATGGCTGTGACTCTGTTGGCTGCTGCAGTTGTTGTTGCCGCAGTTGTTGCGCTTTTTAAAGCGATTTAGGCACGTTTAATTTGAAACGCTTCAGTGCGTAACTCATTTAGGCGAAGCAGCAACAGTAACAGCCCAATACAAAATGAAAAAAAAAAATAAATAAATAAATAAAGAGAAAAAAAATGTTAAGGAAAAATTAATAAAATAAAGAAAACGTATAACAATAAGTATATGCATAAGTAAATATCAAATAAATAAGGCATGTGGCACTGTCACAGTAACCTTCGCATACTTTGCAAAAAGTTGTTAGTTATAGCAAATAATTATAAACATTTTGTTTTTTAATAAATAATTTACCGTGTACATGTTCGCAGTTGCGCCCTACAGAAATGCGGCACTGCATACAGCTTTTGCCAATAGTATAGAACATTCGGTGTGTGTGAGTGTCTCTGTAATTTATAAATGCAGGAAACAATTAAAAAAAAGAAAAAAACGAAAATAAAAAGAAAAAAAAAACAATAATCGAAATCGAAATCGCACTAAAAGCCACTGAAAAGCTATTTAAAACGTTTTCAGTTCATAGGCATGTTTGGCAGCCGACAGCCGACAGCCGGCAGCGACTAATTGGTTCATGTGAATTTGTTTTTTGCACACTCGAGCGCTTAACAACGCGACCAAGCTACCAATTCAATTAAAGTTTTTGGCAGCTAAAGCATATGAGGAAACAACAACAACAACAACAACAAGTACAACAACATGAAACCGATTTTCGCTAACTGCACACACAAATGGCATAATTGCTTTGCCTGCCGCTAAGTCGCCAACGTCGTCGCCATTGGCCAGCCCCAGCCACAGTCCCAGCCCCTGCTACAGCCGCCGCTCCAGCCCCAGTAATAGCGCCATCAACATCGCATATAGGCGCCCACACAAATTCTGTGCGCACGAAACTTTTGGTTGCCAGGCCTAGCCCGGCCTGGCCTGGTCTGCTCTTGCTTGGCCTGGCCTGGCGCAGCTCAGCCTAGCGGGGTTTGGCGGAAATTGCTGCCAATTTTTGGCAATTTTCTTTAATGAAACATTTTTCGTCGACGCTTAAATGCTTTTTAGTTATTTTTACAAAATCAACTACTTCTCGGCATGTGCACTATGCACATGGCCATTTTGAGCGAAAAAAAAACGAATCGAAAAAAAAAAAACAAAAACAAGGCACACAAGCGGCATAAATATAAAATAAATAACAATAATAATAAAAATTAATTTACATAAAATATGTTAAAAGCTTGCGCGTATTTTTGATGTCATGTTGATCGCCACCTGCAAAAAAGGGGGGAGAAAAAAAACCACAACAATTATTGCATTTTTTTGCTAAGTATTTTTCTATGTTAGAACTTGTTTAATCTTGCATAATTTTGTTGTTTGCATTTCAAGCATATTTCGTCATAAATTCAACAATAATAGCTACAACAATAGCAACAACAACAACAACTCAAATATTATTTTGCACACCCACACATGCCTGCTGTCGATTTCGAAAGTACTCGAATGTGAACGCAACTCAGATGCAACCCTGAGAAGCGGGGGGGCCTAATAATGAACAGTAATGGACACAACGCTGATGATCTGCCAGATTTCCAGTTGCTTTTACAGATAATAGATGACCTGGACAACTGATAGCTTCCATTGAGTTGCCGCTATGGAGCTTTGATCCCAAGAGTTGTGAGTTCGCGAATAGGAATCTGGATTTTTTCCTCTTTAGTCTTCTAAGCTGATGATACGCAATTGAAGTCAATTATTTAGTTGTTATATCTCAAGAAAAACATATTGACTGATCTTGATTTCAGTTTGTTGTTCTCTTTTGTCGAGTTTTTTTGGCTCTGGCATATCAGAATGTGAAAAGTGTTTGATTTTATTAAATGGTTTCACTCGTGGGTTGTTTCTCCTAAATCTTTTTTAAAACTCCTAAGTCAACGACTCTTGAGACTTAGGCGACTGTCGATTCAATCGAGCAACAGGCCACGCAGTCGCAACTCTTAGGCCACAGAGATATCCTGCAGTGCTGTAGTGTTGTTCATTGCAATGTGTGGACTATGTGGGCCTGCGCAAAAAAGAGAAAAAAATAAGCTATGTTGTGTGGGGATTTTTGTTGCATATTTTCTGTTTAAATCTTGTATAATTCTGAGGCTGTTGTGTTTATGATGCCTTGTGTTGTTGTTGTTGTTGCTGCTGCTGATGCTCGTCGGCAATGCCGACGCTTTGCGTAAATGACACTGACGCTGATTGCCGCCCCAGGGCAACGTTTGTCGTTGATGATGGAGACAGAACGTTGAATATGCCACAAACGGCACAAGTTGCCACAAAAAGTGGCAGCAGCAGCAATAGCTGCCAATCTGCTTCTTTATCTGCTTGCTCTTTTTCTTCTTCTTCTACTTATTCTTCATCGTCGTCTTCATGTTGATGTTGTTGTTGTCAATGCTGTCGTCGTTATCGCTGTTGGTATTGTGGTTGTTTTTGCTGTTGTTGCTGTTGCTGCTGCAATTACTGCTGCTTCATTTGCATGTGCAGCAGTTCAATGTCAGCAATAAAAGTAATTTGTGTTGATGCAGCATCCACCATGCATTCATACACTGTGCAGTTGTTGTTGTCGTTGTTGTTGTTGCCATTGTTACATGCTTGTCCTTGTTGTTGTTGCGGTTGCTGTTGTTGTGAATTGTGCTACTAGCAACATAAAACAATAAATTCCAATCAAATTGCTATGGCAACAACAACAGCAGCAGCAGCCAAAGCAACAAAAATAACAATAATAGTCACATTACACGACGATATAAATGAACCATTGCTGTTGTTGTTCATTGTTGTTGTTTGCTGTTGTTATTGTCAATTGCTTGTCAATCGTGTGTGCCTACTGCTGCGGCAATGAACAGTTGCATGAAAACAATTGCACCGCAACAGGCGCATTAAGCAGCCGACATATGGACACTGGACAGACAGCAACATCCACATAAACATCAACATCAACATCAACATCAACGGCAACAGCAGCAGTCGACAACAGATGATATACCATACAACAAAATATAACAAATGTTGTCCACTTTGTAAATCATCAATGCACGCAAAGCTTGTGACGCACAGCCACGAATTGTCTGAACGTTGCGCACCTGTTCGCTGCTTAGCTTTCGTATCAAAACTTGTTATCCGCGAAACGCAAACAACAACAACAACTACACAAAAAACAACAGCAACAACAGCAACAGGCACAATAACGTTGGGACACATCAACTGTCAGCAATTTGTTGTGATCAATTTATTAAAATTCGCTGACTGCAGATCGACAGCATGTGTAGGTCCAAAGAGAGAGAGAGAGAGCAGCAGACTGAGAGGGAGACAGAAAGAGTGACAGAGTGAGAGAGAGGGTGCGTGAGAGGGAGAGAGTGCACAAGACTTTGACTTGTCTGCCAAGAGTTGAAGGACGCGAATGCAATGCGCTGATCCCAGTATATGCATGTGAGTATTTATGTATATATATGCGTATGCACGTGCATGTGTGTGTGTGTGCATCAGTGCATCTGCTAAGTGTAGGTTAGCCAAGGTGGCTGCTGCGGGCTATATACGCAAATCGGTTTGTTGAAGTGGTTGGAACACCCAAAGCGGCGCAGCAAACTTTGCAATTATATGCGTACGTGTTCTGAAGATGCGCTTTCTACGTTTGACATGAATCATCGCTGCTCCTTATGAATCAATATGTATGTAAGTGCGTACTACGTAGCTATGTACATACATACATATGTACGTAAATAATATTCATTTTTTTTATTGTTTTTTATATTTGTGTGCTTTATTCTGATTATTTGCATCAGCTACAGTAAATGTTAGATAAAATTTTGTCTGCGTCATGTATTCGCAGAATTTGATGATTTCTACTTGCTTTGACATCATACAAAAATTCAGCGTACCGGGAATTCCCAAATAACGGAAATGAACAGAAATTCTAATACATATGCATGTATCTATTAGACACCTGCATGAATACATTCATTGATACTCAATTCTGCCTTCTCATACATTCATTGATTTATTAAATTATAAAAAAAGCGTATTTTTTTTTTTTGTGTTTAATTAATTGAAAACCTCAAATGAGCAATGAGCGCTTTATTAAAAGTTAGTAGGCTCTGTCTTTATAATAGAAAACTAAAAGCAACACAGAAATGAATATCAAGAACTTATAAAAATTCTAACTAAAATGGCCATAAGTCAAATATGAATACGAAGAAAGCTTAGTACGCTGGACTGTGCTGAACTAATTCAAAACAATAGGAAATATCGGATCTAGTCAAGAATTTAGGCGCACAGCAGCTTTTTATGTTTTTACAAAATCTGCAACTGGCCACATGATGCACATGTGGTGCAGCCATGGCCATTAAAGTCTCTTAAGAATATTTAATATTGCATCTTTGCGCAGCTCACCTACTGCGACCCAATGAGTGCTGATGGACTTGTGCGCACACATTCATTTAAATTTATTGCGTGCGCACGCTCTGCGAGAGACGCACACAAACTGCAAATTCCACTGCTCCAGCCTAGTCCCCGTTTCCCCTTCCCGTGGGCCATGCGCAGCGTAGATCTTTCGCATGGCAAACATTTCACTTAAGCAGATGAGCTGCAGCGTACGCAATTCTATTGTGGCAGATTTAGCAAGTAGCAAGCAGCCAACACGATCCACACTGATGGACAGTTGTGCTGATGGATGGCCAAGCGCATGGACAGCAGGCCGGCAAGACGGACGACTGAACGGCGCGCCGACTTGCACTTGAACTGACAATGACAGCGGCAACAACAACAACAACAGCAACTACAGCAACAAGAACGACAGCTTAAATGAAAGCAGCAGCAGCAGCAATCATTGCTGTTGTTGTTTTTGGTGTGTGTGTGTGTGTGTGTGTTTGTTGTCGCAGCAACTTCTGCAAATGGAAAGTCCAAATAGAAACTAACTGACTGACCGACTAAGCGATTGCCTGAGTATGCCAATGAATGCGCGGAGAGTGACCAGCGAGCAACGAGTATTGAGCATATATATATGTATGTGTGTGTGTGTGTGTGTGTGTGTGTGAGCACGCGTGTATTTTTTGATGCTTGGCTTAACGGTAGCCGAGAAAACTGAAAACTTAGTACGCCGACTAGTGAATACAACAACAACAACAACAATAATAATAATACCATACAATAAAAGTCTGCGCTTGGTCGACTGCACATTTGCTGGCATTTGTTTGTTTGCTGTTTGTTGTTGTTGTTGTTGTTGTTGCAGAGAAAATGCGGTCGTTTGCTTTAAATGCGGATTTACTGCTGTCGCTGCTGTTGTTGTTGCTGTTGCACTTGGCGGCTCTTGTTTCGTTGGTGCTGCTGCTGCTGCTGTTGCTGCTTAACGTCTGCGGCTTCGGCGGTGCCTGCATTGGGCGACATAGTTTTTAATGGACTTATAAGCGTAACCAGAAACAAACAAACAAACAACAACAACAACAGCAATAGCAACAACAATTTACGTCATAGCTTTGTGCTTTTTTGTTTTGTCATTGTTTTTGCTGTTGTTGCTGCTGTTGCTGTTGTTATTGTTGTTGTTGCCGTTTCTGCTGCAATTGATGTTTTGTGTATCTTGATCGTCGTTCGTATGCACGCGTATGTAGCCTTTAATGTTTAACGTTGAAGTTCAATGTTGCTGTAGTCGTCATTCGTGCGCTACACCAAGTGCCATCTGCAAAGCGTACATGCGTAGTTTTGTATCTGAAACTTGGTCTTTTGTGCCACACAGCGGAAATGTCGCACCCAATTTCGCACCTTTATCTAGACGACGTTCGCCTCGCTGTGCCTGTAATAGAGATTTACACATTGACTGCAATGCCGGCTCACCCGACTGCTCACCCGGCTGCCTGACTGCCTGCCTGCCTGGCTTTGCTGACTCTGTCTTCTGCGCTTGACTGTGTGTCTGTGTCTGCTCGTCTGTCTAAGCAAAGTAACTCCTTGTCGCTTGTTGCTTGTTGCTATTGCTGTCGCTGTCATGGCTGCGCTTGTCGCGCGATACAAAGATACTCTCACAGCTCTCGACATAAATCGCAAAAGCTATACTGCTGCGCGTCGACGTCTGGCCTGTGCGCATATGCATAAACTTCAATGCGTCGTTCTTATTCTTATTTTATTTATTTTTTTCGCTTTTTTTATTTGCTCTCTGCTTCAGTTTCATTTGCGCTTAAATTGTTTTTTCTGCTTACATTGACAGTTTGCTTTTGGCGCATTTGCGCTTATATCATTTTCTTTTTTATTTCATTTTTATTTTACAATAAATATTTTGGGCGTGTTTTACTTTGCATTTACGCCTTGCGCTTGCTTATTCATATGTACATACATATCTGTATGTTTTATTTTATTTTTTATTTTATCTTACATTTTATTTTTGGCAACTATCTGCTATCTTTGCTTAAGCATAAAACACGCAACAAAAAAAAAAAAAAAAATTGAATTAATGTCATATGCAATGCGTTCATGTGTTCAGCATAAAAGATACGCATATACGTTAAAGATACATTATCTGCTTAAGTAAACAAAAACAAAAACGAAATATAGAAAAAAAAAAGAGATTAAGAAGAAGAAAATACTGCTGCTTCTGCTGCTGTCATTGTCACAGAAATTTTTTGCATGCCTTTGCGTAAATTATGCATGAGATATTTTTCTTAGGTATTTCGTTCATTTCTTTGGCAGTTTAATTTCTTCTTTTTTTTTTGGGGGGGAATTTTTTTATTGTAGTTTATTTCCTTTATTTGCTTAGTGTGTATATCATTTTATAAACTGAATTTGTTTGCTATGTGTCTTAGTTGAGGTGTGAAAACAACAACAAAATGAGCTACTAAATGCGCGCCAAAGTATTTTATTAAAATATGTACATACCTTCATATGCAAACCACACAGATACATTAAATGCCAAGATAAACGAAATTGTTTTTTTTTTTTTTTCACTTCTAAAAAAAAGTGGAAAATTAAATAAAATAAAATTCGGCTTAAGTAAAGCTTTTTCAGAGGCTACAGATGAAAAAACCGGTTCCGGTTAATGAGGCTTTGAAGGTCATCGCACGATTTGCCGGCAGTTCATAGTGAAGGGACTTCACTAGATATTGCGGTTGGCTGCGAATCAAAACAACCTTTCGCAAATAATTAGGCCTGGCCAATTAGCGGCATGCGTAGTCAATGGAACAAGTTATGTATGTGTAAAAACGTAAGCATCGTGTGTATCTCGTAATTGAGTAAGATACACGTATATTCGCATATACACATGTACACACATTTATATCATTTTGCATATAAATTATATGAAGCACTTTGCCCAAAAGTTGCGCGAAAATTTGTTGGTGGCCAATTAGGTTTTATGTAATCGTTGTCATCATCCCTTTGAAGCGATTTTTATTAGGATATTATAGCTTATATAGGCTTCCATTTCCGAACCCCTTTCGTAACCTTCTAACTGCTCAAGGGACATAACGTCAATCTGATTGCATGCCTAAGTCTTTCGTCATACCTAGTCATCGCTATCTAGGCTACACTGAAAAACCATTAGCAAATGCTGAAAGTTTCTTGTAAAGCTGAACAGCTCATTGCTGTTTAATGGGCTCTGGCGACAGCCCACCCAAGATTTTATTACCCAAAATGCCTGTATAGTGTCATTGCTTTGCCATTTCTGAGGGCGTTTCGTCACTTTGACGTACTGCTAAGCTGCGAATGCGATAATGAAGCTATTATCGCAATACAAACAAATGGTTACCAAGAAGACAGTATGATATATTTAAATGTGTTATGTATGTGTGTATTTAATTTTGCTCACTAATGTATATAAGAGTAAATATAGACATAATTTTATGCGTTTAACTGCCCCAATATATTGTATGATAATTCCAAATGCAGTAACATTAAAATAAAAAATAAAGAGGAAAACAAAAACAGATACGAGTCAAGGGGGCGGAACAGCTCATTGAATCGGAACTAATGGGACGATTTTCAGTATCACTGTGCGCTGTTGCGCCAATTGCATATACGTATTATCTAAATCCCATAAGTGCTGACACAAATTTGTCATAATAACAAAAAAACAAAAAAAAAAAAAAATGAAAATGACAACATATTCAGTCATACGCATATTTTTTATTGCTTAAACATATACTGGGTACTGTGGGTACTCATATTCATACTCATACTCGCATTCGTAGTCATATTTGTTTTTCGTTTTTGCGCAATTGTCACTTTGATGGCGACCACGTGTGTGTGTCTGTCAGTTTTGTTTTATTCTCAAATGGTCACTCGGCCGTTCGTTCATCCGTGCAAGCGTCCGAGCTGGGCCCTTCCTTCAGCTGTACCATATCTCGGCCAGCTGTGCGCATAAGCGTTTACACTCAACCATAATTCCATTCCCAATGACCAACCCGTGCTGTACCGCATCCCGCCCTCTCCTTGCACATGCGATACACAATACATTTCGCGTTAAATGCCATCAGCAGCAGACTGCACACAGTTCGCTTCATTTGCTGCCCCCACATTTTTTGTTTTTGTTTCTTCTGTTTTTAGTTTTTTTCTTCTATGGTTATTTGTTTTATTTTGTTTTGGGCTTGCATTTGGCCCTACAATAGTTTAACCTAATTTGCTTTTTGTTGTCAGCGCTACGCCCATGGGCTCAGCTACTGTGCGGCTGCTCTATTTGTTCGTCATTGTTCATGGCTAAGCTGCATGAATTCACTATACTACACCACACTCTGCCGCCAGTCAGTCAGTCAGTCAGTCAGCCAGTCGAGTGTCAAAAATTAGTGTGCAAAAATTAACAGCAACAAAGTGTGTCAATGCAGACGCGTGGGTGGTTTCTATTTGTATGTGTGTATTATTGCTGACACTGTTTGAAAGTTCAAAAGAAACCTAAGCATGTCTGCCTGATGCAGAGCATGGATTCGGATTCGGATTACATACTTAAAAGGTCCTACAAAATGTGTTATTAAGTTTTCCATTAACAAATACTTGGGTTGAGGCAAACGCAAGAAACCACCCACGCATGCGGACAAAGTAACCGCCTTTGATGGCGTTATCCTGCCATGGCGTAAAAATCGTTGAACAAAAATCCATAGCGAAATGTTTGTTTAAGCCAATTAAGCAGAAAGCCATGCACTGTTGCGCGTTAAGCATCGAGGGCTGGACGCACATACAGTCAGTCGGACAGCCAGACGGACATGCACTTGAGTTAGCCTTGTGTGTTAGCCATTGTGTTTGCTCAGCGCATTGTTTGCCAATTGACAATTGTATTGAGTTACACGCGCGCACCGTGTGCCCGGCCGGACATTCGCAGGACCTCGTCGACGCCGGCAGCTGCTGCTGGCTATTGGCTAAAAGCATGCGGCTTCTTTTGCTCTGCTGCTGCTGTTGCCGTTGCTACTGTCGTTGCTGCTGTTGCTATGTTCACGTTTATGTAATAAACGCATATGCAATTTTCGCTTTTTATTTAGTTCTGTTGATGTCGTCTCGTCGTTTATTTGCTTTTCTGTGTCTGGCATTACGTATATTGGCTGTTCTTGTTGTTGTTGTTGTTATTGTTAGTTGAAAGCGCAACAGTGAAAAGTAAAAAGCACAAAGCAGAAGTGATGTCAATTATTTCAACACCAAAGTACCAAGTATAGCAATCCTTAATTAGCAGCAAATGCCACAAACAACGCACGCCAAGATATTTCATCAATGACATTTAAAGCTTCATTAAAAGTCCTGTCTGTGTGGACTGGACTGCAATGCAAGGCAATGCCTGTCAGCCTGACGTTGACTGGCGATACGTGGCCATATTTGGCAGTTGAGCATGCGCAACTGTCGACGTCCGTTTGATGCACGACAACAGCAACACTAACAGCAGCAGCAACAACAGCAACAACAACGTCAGCAATAGCAGCAACAATATGCGACGCCAACGCGTTCAAGTGCATCGTGCCAATATTTTCGACACCACTGTTGGCTGTTAGGTTCCATTCGGCTGTTGTTGGTTTGGATATGCGCGCGAGTGTGTGGCGATCATTTGATAGCTGCGCATAAATTTCCAATGCAATCGTAACAGCAATATGCGCAGCACTCAATGCGCTAACAAGCTTGGCATAATTTAACCGAAAAAGCCAACAAACAAAAACAAACAACCAAAAAAAAAAAAAAAAAAATGAAAAAACCAGTAAAAAACAATCAAAACCACTGAAGAACGCGCAATACCGGAAGATACATGTTGGCTGCAGTAGAGACAATGCCGCAGAAGCCACAGAGAAAATGAAATAAAAAGCCTGAGAAGTTTGTTAACTTAGTTACATTAGCTGTAACAAGAACAAACACACACACACACACACACACACACTCACACACGTATACACGTACTTATATCAGGTAGCAGAGCCAACAACAAGCGACTGACAAATTCCAGGCTCAACGAAGTCTTCGGCTAAGCGCAGTTAGCTCCCACAATTGCGTCGAGGCCCTTGGGGGCTGTGCGCGCTTCGGCGCTACATGCCAGCAGACTGTTGGGGCCTGCGTTCGGCGTTCGGGGCTTGGGGCTCGCGGCTTGGCACAGCTGTTGCCATGCTGGCGCATATTAAAAATGCAAGTTTCGCTCGGGCAGTGAAGTTTTTCTCTTTCGTTACGTTTTACTTTTGTTGCATTTTAAGTTTGTTTTCTTTTTCACTGCTAATTGGCAGAAAATACCAAAAATGGCAAGTACGCTACTGCTGCTGCTGTTGCCGTGGCGCGGTTGCTGCTTCGCCGAATCGTCAGTAACAATAATGAGCAACATTGATCAACAGCGGCAAGCTGCGCTGCAGCAACGTTGCAGCAACATCAGCAGCCAACGTCAGGCAACATCAACAGGAATGGTCGCGCGCACAGTGGTGGCGTAAAAAGTAAGTAGAGTTTGCTGCTGCCTGTTGTCTGTTGCCTGCTGCCTGCTGCAGCTATTGGCTTAAAATTTGTTTATTAATAATTTTTGCATATAACAGAAAGTAACAATTTAAAAATACAGAAAAAAAAAAAAAAAATCATTTGCATTGGCAACCAAATCGTATCTGACTGTGGTCGAAGTGAAGTTGGCCAAGGAACGCACAAAGCGCGCGCTGTTAGGACCAATAAAGTAAATGCAAATGCCAATCGACAATCGACAATTGCAAAAACAACCAGAAAACAACCAGCAAACAACAACAACAACAAAAACTGTCGTGTACATGCATCTAGATACATTTTCCGATACATGCTGCAGCCAATTAGATGCTGAAGTCGAAGTTGTGCATGTGTGTGTGTGTGCGTTTGTTTCTCTGGTGGGAGCATACGTATGCGTGTGTGTACATACGCATGATTTGCGAAATATACACGACATGATTACAAACCCGATTTGACGCTGTTTGCGCCTACGGGGCGAGGCTGGATGCGCTTTGCACATTGGCTGCGAAGTGTCGAAGCTTGTCTGTCGCTTTGCCTTTGCCTTTGCTTTTGCTTTTGGCTTTGACTTTACGCTGGCCTGGGTTTCGCTAAACATTTTATCGCCGTTTTCTCAGCTCTTGCTGCAACAGACAATAATAAGCCGTGACAGCAACTGCGAGAGAGAGATAGACGCACAATGCAGGCACAGAGGAAAATGTCTGCAATTATATTTTGCGTAGCATATATAAAACAAGGAATGCGCTAAAAAAAATATGCACATGCAAACATTTTGTTAATTAGTAAAAATGCCAAACTTGTTACAACAAAAACCACAACAACTACAATAATAACAATAATAATGAACACGCTAATTGGCTTTTGTGTAAAAAGTTGCTGCCGCAAAGGTTTCACTGCAGCTAATTGCTGCACAACAAAAAACTTGCGAAAACACTAAGAGAACTGCCGACTCCCCGTTGCAATGGTGGGCGTACAGTAGAAAAATAATGAAACAAAAAAAAAACAAACAAACAATAATAGCAACCCAGTGAACCTCTTATCAAATTCGTAATAAAAACATTTGCCTGCATGAAATGCCATTCGCATATGCATGCACTGCGAGTGTGCATTGTTTTTGTTTCCTGTTGTTGTTGCTGTTGTTGTTGTGGTTTCAGTTGCGTGGGCTGCGTAGCTAAAATCGAAGAAACAGTGCAATAAAGCCACAGTCACAGCCAGGGCATTCGGGGCAGTCGGGGCGGGGCAAGTTTTCATTGTTCATTTCGCAATCGATGGCTGACAGCTTGGCTGTGGGAGTAGGCCGACGCAGTGTTGCGCGCTGCGTTGGTTTATCTGCCTGCGGCAACCTCATAACCCTTTTTGTTTTTGGCTCTTGCCAAGCCCCTCCCCCGCAGCTCTGCGCAGCCAAGCAGGCAAGACCAGCGTCTTGTGGCTTGTACGCATATCGCACGGCGTGCATCTGCCGCCAAAGGCGCTAGGCAACATGCAACATTGTTTATAAATAATGTGGCTGCTGTTGGTTGCTTGCATGGTTGCCAAAGTGCTGCAACAATGCTGCCAGCCTGCCTGCTGCTTGCCTAGTTTGTGGGTCTCAAGCATGCGGCCAATAAGCGCTAAGAAAATTTATAAACACAGTTTAAATTTGAATTTAAATTAGTGCTGCCGTGTATCCACTGCAAGTCAAGTTGCTGCAGAGGCGACCGGTTATGCATTTGGTTGCGGATTAGCGGAGTTGCGGAGTTGCGCGCAGACGCCATTAATGATGCCCTCAAATGATATCAAGGTCTATCACGATATTGGTTCTGTTAGCCACTTTTACTCGTATGCCCCTTGCGCAGAAAGTGTGAATGGCATTATCAGTTTGTCGTGTAGCTTGTGAGCGCACATTATGTAAATATTTTATGCATGCATATCTCCGGCGACAGTAGCCACAGGAGCCGCAGCATCATCCGCAGCAGCAGCCACCATGCAGCAGTAGCCGCGCTTGGCTTGTGTGCCTGGCTTTGCCCTGCAATTATTTTGTTGTTTGTTCAACGGAATGCAGATGAGCACCAGCAGCACATACCGGAGCGTTCTTGTGTATAAACATGACTATTATAGTCGAGCAGAAGTTTCGAAAACCTTACGAAAACGTTTAACTAATTGCCTCAATGTTGAACAGCATCTGCATACATACATAGATAGATATCAACATTAATACGAGTTTACGATCTTTAATTTTATATATGCATATAATAGTTGACCCAGCACTTGGGTAGCTCTGCACTATATTGCATTTTTCCCTACTTCGATGGTAAAACAAATTTCGCACCGCGAATCCAGATTCAGCCACAGCAACAAAACAAAGCGCATTTTTTGATACTCAGTGTAGTGTACAAAAGCTGGCAACGTGCCGAAGTCTTTTGGTCCCGTCACAACTCAACGGAGGCTTAAAATTGTGCTTATTGCCTTCGCAGCGTAACTTTTTATTTTATTTATTTTTTGTTTTTTTTTTTTCTTTTTTATTTTGCTGACTTTATTTTACGAATTAAAATTATGAACAGCAGTGTTACTTTTTTGTTTTTTATTTTTTTGGTATTTTGCGATACAATTGGTGTCAGTGAATGGCTGCAACTCAGTTGCGTGCTGTAGGCAATGCAAAGGCAAGCACAAAAAAAAAAGCAATAAAGACAAAAAAAAAATAAAAAAAAGAAAAATAGAGAAAAAATAAAACAAATTATTTATATATAAAAAGAAAAATAAAAAGAAAAACTGATGAATGGCTGGTCTTTGTGCGCGAGTCAAGTTGCATTATTGCTGCCGATTCTGCGTATGCAATAAGGAAATGCAATTTTTCTTGTTTCATATATTTCGCCTTTTCTCTTTTCTTTTTCCTTTTCTTGTTGTTCTTGTTGCTTGCATTTTTTAAGCGCAATGAACTCGCTTAATAACCGCAAAACGCGCTGCACACTTGACGCATTCAAGCATTCAATAAATATTAAAAAACATTTCCAAAACATATGTAAAGTGTCTCACAAAATATTATTTATTTTCGTTTATTTATTTATTTTTTGTTTTTCTGTTTTGTTTTCTTTGCAGGTAAGGCCAAACTGCTTAGATAATGTTTTTCGTATTTCTGTGAACCGCTTAAGAAATATGTGTGTGTGTAATTGTGTTGTAAGTATGCTTGGACGTGTGCGACGGCAAGCGGCAAAGGCAAGTGTCATTTCTGCATGCATGTTACACGTTTTATCGCTTTAATCCTGTATCAAAAGCCACGACGTTTGGAAACCGGCCTGACATGTCGTCGGCGCGTTGCACGCGTCGCACGCTCTGTCGCTTCGCCGCTTTCGATTTGGATTTGGGGCGTAGCCTGCACCCATAGCCACCTGCCAGCCATGCGTTGGCGTTGGCGTTATGCAGTTTATGCTGTGGCCAGCGTATTGCTGAAATTCCAATCTGCAATATACTCAGTCCAGTCAGTCAGTCAGTCAGTCAGTCGGTTAGTCGACAGCTTGAAATATGCTATGTCTCGCTACGTGTCTACGTGTGTTCGTGTGTACGTGTGTACGTGTGTGCGCACACATAGTCGCAAATCATGTCTTGTAATTGAATTCAGACACAAAACGCCCACGCCTAGATAAATTTTCTCGCTGTTGTTGTTGTTGTTGGTGCTGCTTGTTGTGCTAGGTAATCATAACATACAGACTTTGGGAATTTTTGAACGGATTTCAATAAAGTTCATAATTTCTCCCATACACATGCCTACATACATACATACATACATACATACATATGTACATTTTATAAGCTCAGCTTGCCTAAGATTTTTGACCGTTGCTTGCAGTTGAGAAATTTGCCATTGGAACAGCGTGTCATCGCTTTATGTTTAAGTATTCATGTGCCTGTGAGCTGTGCCTTGGATTGTAAACAGAAAAAGGAAGAATCGCATTCCACTTTTATATGACTTCCAGCAGCAATTTCTCACATACATGTATCGATTACATGAAACTCTTGAGAAATGTGTGAAGAAATTTTCGCTTTCGTATGGCTAAAAGAAAATTAAGAAAAAAAAAAGAAAGAAAAAAGCGAGGAGAAGAAAAAGAAACTAATGAGTATTAATAAATATGCTTTGTATGCGGTTTATGTGATTAATTAACCACAACAACAGCAGCAGCATCCACAATAAAGACAAAGTTGACGACGACGACGACGACAACGAAGACGACGACAATGTCGTTTACAACAACAGATTTGTCATGTGCAATAATAACAGCAAAAACAACAACAACAATAATATCAAACAACGCAGTCGTCAACCACAACAACGACATTGATTAAAACAATAACAATAAAAATAATAATAACTGCAACAGCAGCAGCAGCCGCAGCAGCAACAACAACAGGAACGACACGACAGTAACGCTGCAACACTGACAGTTCCATTTAAATGTCAATCAGAGGCACTTTGACGCATGCGCACATTGCGTACCTCAGCAAACCCGTGTCCGTGCCCGTGCGCCTAAGCGTGTCCGTGTGCGCGTAGCATAGCAATGCGAACCCAAGCAAAGCCCAAGTGCGCAGCAACATATTCATTATAAATGAATGACGCTTTGTCTGCACACACACCCACACACACACACACACACACACGCACACACACACAAGTATATATGCTGACTGACTGTACGTTTGCTTAGTAGAGACATGTTGCATGCCACATGCTAAAAATGAATGAGCGAACAAAAAAACGCATACGCCGCACACACGTTCGACTTTCGCGCTTTTGTCTAAGCTGTCAGCGTTGCTCGCCGTGCTTATGCTTGGCTTCGTCGAGCGCTGATGATGATGTGCATTGTGTTCCTTGTTCCGTGTTCCATGCCCACAGGCGCACAGCGGAGCGGCCCACAGGGCAACGGGCCGCCGACAAGTTTCGCCTGTTGTGGCTACTGCGTTGAAAAGCAGACTCATTTAAATAAAGTCAGTCAAGTCAGTCAGTCGACTTCATAAAACAATTTTGACAAATAAATTCATCAACACTTCCGTTGACAACGGGCGAGTATGTCAAACAAAATGCTAAAAAGGAAAACAACAAGCAACAACAGCAGCAACATAAACAACAACACCAGCAGCAGCAGCAGCAGCAGCAATTGCTGAACTGTCTGTTGACTCTGCTATGCTGGCTGGTTTTTTTTCATTGTTCTTGTTGTTGTTGTTGTTGCTTTAGTGGTGTCTGTTGCGTATGCGCAGTAGGCACACAATGCTGGACAGAAACTACAACAAGCAACAAACAACAACAACAACAACAATGCAGTTAACATAATATATTTGAATTTCAAATTAGAAGGCACCCGACTTCTTTCCTTTTGTTTTTTTTTCGGGCTTTTTGTCTTGACTTTGCGTGGCGTGCTTTGTTTTTTAGCATTTTTATTTAATTTTATTTCGCTTCGCTTTGTTTTGCTTTGGTCTGCTTTGCAATTTTTGCCATTTTCTGATTGGACTCGCATGCAGGACGTTGTTAAGTGACAGCTAGCGCATGTTGCTGTCTGTCGTTCTGACAGCGCACAGTCCATGGCAGCCTTTGTTTGGCTTCTTGTTTTTAATATTTTGTTTGTTTTGTTGTTGTTGTTGGTTTTTGCTTGTGCTTCATTAGAAATTATGATTTATGTCTGTGTGCAGCGCATAAAAACGAAATTCTAATTAAAAAATATGCATAAAATAAAACAAAAATGGGAAAATGTATCAGATTCCAATGCACTTAAATGACGTTCGGTACGTGACGTAGACTGCAACTGCCAACTGCCAACTGCCAACGCAAATGCAAAAGGCAAAAAGCCCCAAAGCCATGCAAGGCAAAAGGCACTAAAATCATTGCACAGCGCATGTGCAGCTACGCGACAATTCGCCTAAATACGTGACAAAGCACGAATACTTTTCAAATTTTATTTCTTAGTTTTTAAATTTTATTTGTTGTTTTGTATTGTTTTTATTTTTAAATTTTCTTAACTGACTTTATGCCATACTGTATGCCATACTTATGTCGAACAAAGGATTTGCCTAAAGTCTAAAAAGAAGTGAAGATATTGGAGCCGTGTGCCAAGTCAGCGTCAGCTGCATAGATAAAACTCAGCTCTCAGCGTTCGGTTTTTTTGTGCGTTGCTTTTCTCCTTTTTTTCAGTACAGAGTGAGTTGCAGCGTGTGCAGCAGTGCCACGCTCATCCCGTTCTCCAACCGGTCCACTCGACCTGTTAAGCGTGCATGCGGATGCAATTAAAGGAAAAGCTGTGCCGAGCGCTGTCAAGGGTCTCAACTGCGGCAGCAATGCGTTGGCTGCCTTTTATCTTCGCAGCGCGTATCAGTCATAGTCGCAGTCGCAGTCGCAGCCGCGTGTACAGATGCATGCGAAGTAAATATGAAGGTCGCTCTCAATGCACATTTTAATCACATAATGAAAACAAACAAACAAAAAAAAAAAAACAAAAAAACACAAAAATTAACGAACCGAACTGAAATGAAAAAATTCGCTATATGGCATATTTTTTTTATCGCATTTGCGAAAATTAATATACACAGAAATGAAACAAAAATCATCCGTTAAGTGTTAATTTACAAAATGCAATAAAGCGACCCCAGTAGAGCAGCAAAAATATTAAAAAAAAAAAATAATAAAAAAAAAAAAAAATGATGAAAAAAAAGAAGAAATCGAACAGCAGAGAAAACGAATACCAAATGATTGCCACTTGCAACAATTTGTGCTCCACTTTTGGCTTTTCGTTGCTTTTTTCTGCTGCTGTTGTTGTTGTTTTTGTTTTGTTTCTGTTTTGTATTTTGTATTTTGTTAAATGCTTGTAATACGCGGGGCGCGTCGTATAAATCTCCATTATAATTTCCGCTAAGCTTTTTTTTCGCTTTTGGGTGTTTTTTTTTTTTTCAGTTTTTGGGTCACCAGACACCAGAGACCAGAGAGCAGAGACAACGCACATGCACATGCTTATTTATGTACATGCACATTCATGTGTAGTTTATGCGAGCCCTGCTCTGTGCCTGCCCTATGCCAAACTAATTAGAATTATTGAACTCTAATCCGCGTATCGCCTATCGCCTATTTTAATAGATTACGCATACGGGAAATTTATGTGCTCCATTGCCTCATATTTGTTGCGAGCGTTTCTAATCGCGCGCCCGGCACTGTTTCCTCCCCAGTGTATGCCCGCTTCCCAAGCGTTTGCCCATTTGCCCGTTGGCCCGTTGGCTCGTTTGTTCGCTTATTTATTGTCGTGTGGAAATGCGCTGCAAGGCGCAAAGGCATTTGCTTTATTTTCTCTCGCTTTGATTGCAACATTGTTTGTCTGCCAACAAATGCTCCACATCTACAAACAACAGCTCGCTTACTTTGCTTTGCATTAAGTGTGTTTATTCATACATATAAATATGTAGTGTATTTTTTTTATGTTTTTATTTTTTTGGTATTTAAAGCCGAAATTGCTGCAACTGCTTAATTGCTTACAGTTTTAGTAGGTCGCATCAATTGGCAGATTTGTTAGATTTTGCTATATAATACAAATTTTGTTAACTGCTTCGTCTTCGTCGCAGTTTTTTGAGCAGCGCTTCGAAGTCATGGCAGCAGCGTGAAAAGTTTGTTATATACGTATAAGTGTATTTGAATTAAACAAAATAGCTACCGTTCAACTATTTACTTGCATCCTTCCTGCTTCTTGCTATCTACCCCAATAGACGTCTGAAAAGTTCGTTGTCGCCTTCTGTTACGCAGAGAGCATCGAAAAGTTGTTAGCTTGACATAATCAAGCAAAAATGAATTTCTTATAATTCTTGATGAACAACATTTGGCTGGCAGACAAAAAGACGCCTTCCACACGTTCACCGCCCGCCGCACTTTACTCATGGCTCAAAGCCGCAAATCAAGTTGCCCTTTTGCCAAACGGTTTTGCGTGGCAGGCAGTTCTGAAGCCGAAAAAGCAACTACACAAAGTTAACCAATTTTTGGCTTGGCTTCTTTTTTTTCATTATTTTATCCCGCTAATGTTTCATACGAATCCAACTTTGTCTGCATTCAGCAAACACAACCGGTTTTTGGCCAAAACAAGTACCTAATTTTTGAATTATAATTTTTATTCTTTATTTACTTTTATTTTTTCTTTATATTTTCGTTTTTCTTTTTTGTGGCTGTGGGCTGTCGGTTTTGTATGTCTTAAGTTTTATGTGAGTTTTTTTTTTGTTGCTGTTAATTTTTTGCATATTCAGATACTTCATTTGTCACTTGCTTGCTTGAGCAGGAACTCGGACTGTTGCTGAAACCGCGGATGTCGTTTCTACCGTAGTAAGCTGTTACTGCCGTGATAATGACGTGCTCACGTCTTCCTTTACTCTCTATCATCTGCTTTGGCTGATACATTTTCTCGCTCCTTGAGTGCGAGGTACGCTTTGACATACTTTATAAGCAAATAATGGGTCGATCGAATTACCTCACCTCATCATGGAATACCGTGACACTCACCCCTGCCAATGTCTCTTCTCTGCCTATAGTGTGCTGCATATTACAGTGCCCACTATTAATACTGTTATTTATTTTATTTGCCTGCCCTTTTTTCATTCATTCATATTTTTATTATTTCATTTTTTGGCATTAGCAGCGTTCAAAAAAATCAAACGCAAACATTTATTATAAACGTTATTGTCTGTCAATGTATTAAAAATTTAAAATATTTTTAACACTTTTAGTGCGCTTCTTTTTTTCATTATATGAAAACCCATTAGCATAGGCAAAAAACAAAAACAAAAACGAATTTATTTGTAATTTATGCAAATTTTATGCTCGCGCCATAACTACGCAAAAAAAAAGAATGTTAATATTTTTTACATAGCACAGCATTTGTACACAGTCTTTGCTTACATATTTTTTGTATTTAATGATTTTTTTTTGTTTGTGTTCGTTTTGGTGTTGGATTTATTTTTTGCTTTTGTTTTTGTTTTGTTAATGGCATTCATGTTGCTGCTGATGACACCACCCAAGAGGCAAACCCATGAACATATTCATACAGTCCTAAGTTACGAGTGACACACGCGTAATTATAATTTATATGACAATCTTGATAGATACACTCCATCCATCCATCTATCCATCCATCCATTCCACGTACGCATAATGACGCCACATAACGAGCCAACGTACATATACATACGACAAATACAACACGCACTGGCAAAAACTAACCCCGGAACCAACTGAGCCCACTGTGCCATGTGTACTGTGTGTTTCAATGTCGAACCTCGAACGTTGAACGGTGAACGTGGAACTTAGAATGGACACCCGCATTCAGGCAGGCAGTGAGCCGTGGGTACCAAGTAAAAACTGGCAGAAAATAATGGTATTTAAAATAAATTTACAATAATTAAGACACTTGCATATACTACATGTACGCATGTGTGTGTGTGTGTGTGTGACATAAATTATGTGTAGATGGCTTGCCAATGGGTTGCCGGCATGACCTATGGCTCTGTATCATTTTCGCTGTCAACGCCAGCTACGCACAATTGCAATTGAAATCCATTAGATATTCAACGAACGCACTTATGGCTTATTAGCAGACCAGCGTTCTGCCAGAGATCCAATAAAAGGTTCCCTTCCCAATTGCTGCTAAAAGAATATTTGGCATACTAAACTGACAGCATAGCATTAAGCAATCACAGTCACAACTTTGCTGAGCTGCTAAGTGGCGGGTCTTCGACTACGGAGTCGGTTTCTTAAATTTACTGTTAAATGCAGCGCTATACGAAACATGCTTCAAGGCCAATGAAATAACAAAAAAAAAAAAAAAACAAAAAAAACAAATGTCAACAGCTTAGGTTAGTAAACAAAATTCGATAGTTTTTTATTGAGTTCTTGTTGTTGGTGTTTTTTTTTCTGTTGCTGCTGGCAATGATGTCGTCATATTTGGCACCGTTTCATATGCCTAATAAACATGTTCTGTAAGCTTACAAGTCAAACCAAGCAAATCCAAGCCAATCCGAGCCAATCCGACCCAAGCCAAGCAAAGCCAAACAGCGCAAAAGAAATCATTTAAAAATCTTGTTTGCCATGCTCCAACGCGCTTGAAATTAATTATTAAACATTTTTTTTAACATATTTTTTTTTAAATAATTTTTTTTTGATTATTGTTTCTTTATTTTATAAATTTTGTTTTAAGGGGGTTTTGTTTGCTGTCGCATATCGGCTTTAACGCAATTAAATAAGCAACATATGTTTGCCGTCCAACTATTACACGGCACAATGCTACATAAAGCATATGCATATGTACATAAGACTATTATATACAATAAGTGGGCATGCCTAATAAATATGTACACTCACTTCTGCTTTTTCTATATATATACAATATATTTCTATTTTTTATTTCTTTTTCGAC
Organism: Stegana nigrithorax; assembly: GCA_037044495.1. Classification (NCBI taxonomy): domain Eukaryota; kingdom Metazoa; phylum Arthropoda; class Insecta; order Diptera; family Drosophilidae; genus Stegana; species Stegana nigrithorax. Next base: position 46,905 of record JBAMBQ010004995.1, read on the forward strand.
AGCACATACAGACTGTGTGTGTGTGTGTGTGTGTGTATCTATGTATGTATATGTTGCTGTTATGAAATACTCAACTCATACTCATATTCTAGGCGTATTTATGCTCGCCGGGCCGACTGTATCTTATCATCGTCATGTCGCCTATATGTACGAGTATTGACTTTTTTTATGCGTTGCTTTTGCTTAGATTAAGAATTTGACGTAAAAAGTAAAAATGAAAAAAATGAGCACAAAGTTTTTGACTTTTGTATAAACGAAAAAAGCGAAAAATTAGAATAATTTTATTGCTTTTTGATTTCTGCATAACAACAAAAAGTAAGTCAACTACTTTGTTTATTGCACAGCATGAGAATTTTATTGCGTTATTTAGTTCGTAGCTTCGACGAGAGTTCGCTTAGCAATAAAGATTTTCGTTATTGTATGCTCAACAGCACAGCGCAATGAGACACCGATAAGCGGCTTTGCTCGAATAGAAATGGTGTACACTTTTATTGAAGACCAGCGAAAGTATCTAGCACTGTTCGGAAAACAAAATAATTACGAGTTTTCCAGCACCTTGAGGAGTTCGTTTTGTTGTTTTCTTCTATTTTGGGTAGAATATGTCTGTTCTAGCTTCAATTTTTACGCATTGCCTATGATAACAATAAGGTCAATCGCCTACTAAACAGAGAATCATCGATTTTCAGTGGCTTTACATTGTATCGATGGACATATTTATATACATATATACGAGTATATGTATATCCAAAGAATGCTCGAGAAAACATTCATTGATCCGCAGAAAGTGTCAAATACTGTCGATTTATAAGGAATCAATCGGCAGATAAAGCATTCTTAAGCCGAAGATTGACTTAAGTTTTGTAAGAAACTTCATTGTCATTCAGCAGGATGAAATTTGTGTAACAAAATTGTTAAAATGTGATAATGTGACCAGTTTACTTTTTTAAGCAGTCAACTGAAGTAGTCAGCTGCTTTTTTCTGAAGCAATAGTAAAAAATATTGTATCTACAGCTAATGAACGACTTTTATGCCGACCAAACGCAAAGAAGTCTTTGGCTTAGCAAGGTTTGTTATGCTAACAAGGAATAAGATAACGCAGGCAATTAAGTATCAACTTACCAAGTGGCTTGTGTTGACCAACGCTCGTCCTCGCTAGCTGCCACTCGGAGAGACCATCATCAGGCAACATAACTCTGCTGCAGCAAAGCCAAAGCCAAAGCCAACATCAACGCCAACGCCAACACAAGCCTCGTCGGCCAATCTAATGCAGTCAGTTCAATGCATTCGCAGCCCGACTCCTCGTCCAAACGCAAAACGTATGCGTAAACGTATCGCAGCCAAGAGGCGTGTGTGCGGTGCGGACGAGGTCGCCTTGCCTCGAGTTAGCTTGGCGTGGCTTCGGTTGGCCGCGCCATGTGCCAAATGCAGGCTAACTAACGGTTGGGCTTATTAATTGCAATTTGTAACTGGGCGCTATTTAACTGTGCCACGTCCTACGTCGTTTGCGTCGTTTGGATTCACGTTTGAAGTTGCCGCGCAGCAGCGGCAGCAATTGGCAAAACCCAAGAGGAAAAGTAAAACAAACGTGCAAAATTCTTTATTTCACATTTTAGCACACATTTCATTTCATTTCATTTCATTTGCTTATGTTTTAGTTATGTAGTGTTTTTTTTACGTATATTTGTGTTCTGTTATTGTTTTGTTTTTTGTTTTTTTTTTTTAGTTTTTGTTGTTTCTTTAGCATTTTTGTGGCTGTGCTGCTTTCATTTGTGCTGTTGTTATTTTAATAGCTTGGCCGGGTTATTATGGCTATGGCATGGTTCGGGTTGGGTTGGCTTGGCTTGGCTTGGCTTTCAACTACCTGCGTCATGTTGGTTGGTGTCCAACTTGTGTGGCATGCAGTTGCCACGAAGTGTGGCACTAACGACAAAACAACAACAGCCGCAGTCGCAGCCGCAGCACCAACACCAACAACAACAATCAACTAAAACGCGTACAGAGCCAGCAGAAAAACGCAATGCCATGCGTTTCCATTTCATTTCGTTTCGTTTATGTATTCATCTGCTTTATGTTTATTATTATTATATCTTTTTTTTCTTTTTTGGTTTGCTTTTTTATTTCCTTTTTTTTTTTTTATTTATTTATTTTTATACGTTGCTTGGGTATTTTCTTATATTTATTTATTTATGCGCGTTCTTTAAGTTTCGTAGTTAATTTACCTGCGTTCGCTTTTGTTATGCCTTAGCCTTGCCCAACACGTTCCTGCCCGGCGCTGCTCTACGCTGTGTGGCGGCTTTGCCAGCCACACTGCAGGCTGCCATTAACTGTCATTGTCCCCAAGATATATTACTCGGCGCGTTTGGCATAAAAGGATAATATAAAAAAATAAAAATAAAAAAACTAAAGAAAACAAAACACTCAACGTGAACTGAAATTATGTTTAAATATGCGTTCCTTTTGTGTGCCACGGCGCGTTCTTAATATCTTTCTTTGCTTTTGTATTCTTGCTGCTGATCTGCTGCTGCTGCCGATGCTTTTTATTTGATTTGCCACAACGCAGCAAGGCGTGTCATTGTTTTTTATTTTATTGTCAACCAGCGGCATAGGCAAAAGCCAGTCACGCCACAGGCAAATAAAAACCAGAAACAGAAAGGACAAAAACAAAAACATTAGCAATCTTAGATGTTATTAATGTGCCGTGTGAGTCGTTTAGCGCCAATGAAATGGCAAATAGCAAATAGCAGCAGCTTAAAATGTTACACTTGACCTACTGCTATATGCGAAGCATCCAGGACACAAACTCACACACACACACATGCACACATGCACATACACTCGACCACAATGGTATGCAAAATCAAACAGCAAATTTAATATACGAGTTTATTGTTAATATATGAGTGCAGCAAATGCGCCATGCTTAGGCAGCCAGTTCGGCGAACAGTCGGGCAGTCAAGGGTTAAGCAGCGACAAATGAGACAAAAGCAACAATAGCTACAACAATACCAACAACGGCAACAGTGACGGCAATGGCGGCGGCAAAAACATAAACAAATTTGTTTATTAAAATTTATGATCAAAAAAATGCAAACGGCGTGTGAGCAAGCGACAGACCCAAAGATTTTTAACAAATAATGCAGGCAGGCAGGCAAGTGAGATAGCTGCGCTGTAGTGCGAGTGTGAGAGTGCGAGTGAGTGCGCATGCGTTTGGCTGCGCATGCGCATGGCGCATTGGCATTAAATAAAATTAATTTCGACTTTGAACTATGTGCTTGACCTTGAGGGCATTTTGTTGTTGTCGTTTTGTACGTTTGTTTTCTTTGTTATTTATTTTTATTTCATATTTTCTGTTTTTCCAGTTTTCTATGCTTTGATTTGTTGCACATGCAACTTGGGGCGCTGCTTTGGGTGCTGTGCGCCTCATGTAATATTTTAATAAGGCCAACAAAAATAAGCCAAAATAGATGTTGTACACCGGCTTATACGAAGAACATGCCACGCTGCATATAGTCCAGAAACAAAACAGAAAACAAGAAACAAAAAACATTTGTGTAATAACAGCATAAGCTAATCAAATTTGTTATTTGTGCAAGGCAAGTGTGTGTGTTCGGATGTTGGCTGTTGGCTGTTAGCCTGTTGATAAGTTAAAAACCATGTTAAACAAATGCCCGCTGCATATACCCACCGCGCGCCGTGTTGCGTCAAACGGTAGCTTATGTTTAATTTGCCGCTAAATTGAACAGCCGCGGCCGCATTAAAGCCAAAAACAACAACAATAACAAAATTGTTCTTCTTTTTTTTTTCACTTATTTCTCATGTCTCATATGATGTTGTGCACGTTTTGTTTTTTATTTTGTAGTTTTTGTGTTTTTGCTGCTGCTGCTGCTGCAGCTGTTACAGTTTAAACGCTATTTGACCCAAAATTAATCACACGAGCTGCATGCAAGCGAGCAGGCGACCAAGCAAACAGGCAACAAACAAAATATTCCATCTTATCGCTAAAGAAATATGTAAACAGCTGCAGATACTACGTACAGACACACGTACACAGCCAACTACTGACTGCTGCTAACTGCTTCGGCTGCCAACTCGAGCTTAAGCCGGGAGAGACGTCGTTGGCCTGCGCTCTGGCCGCATACACGTAAGCTGCCGACGTAGCCGAAGTAGCCGCCGCACTGCTGCTCTGCAAGACTGTTTGGCCATGGCTGCTGCTGTTGCTCGTAATATGCTGACAGACGTTCGATCTTTCAACAAAATCAAATTAGCGTGTGAAGTGCCCGTTAATGTGTGAGTATGTGTGTGTGTGTGCTATGTGTGTTTGTATGCTTGCTGCTGATTTCATTGGCATGATTAAGCCGCTTATGCGCGTATATGATTAGGCCAGTCTTGAAAACGTTTCCTGATGTTGTTGCTGTTGCGGCGCACTAACAAGCCGCATAAATGCTTTGGCTGTGGCTTCGAATTTTTTTAGACCCGCAACTCGCACAATACTTCACTCAAACACACACACACACACATACACATACACGAACAGGCGGACAGACAAACATACCACGCCCCTTGCGCCTGCCACTGCCGCATCACCGCATCACCGCATAACCGCAACAGCGTAACTCCGCATTACCGCATCACTCTTTTTTACACGCGGTCAATGACAGCTCACGAATGATATGAAAAATTGTTAAGTTAGAAAATCAATTTCGGTTGTTTTTTTCCTCAGCTGCGTGCATTTTATAAACAGACAACATTTTTTGTTTATTTTTTTAATTTTAGTTTCTTTTGAGTTTTTCCTTCCTATTTCTCATTTTTTACGTTTACTCGCATATATATATTTTTTATGCGTTCTTTCATATGTCGTGGCAGCTTATTTTCGGTTTCATTGTCATGGTTCGGTTTTCTTCTGCCAGTCTGCAGCATGCCTACAGATTTGTGCACCAATAAGCCACGTGGTAAAGCGGCAATGCCGCAGCTTTGCATTTAAATTGCGGCTCTTTAGCCGCCTCATTGACATTGTTACGTAAGTGTGCTTTACAACAGCCAAAATAATCGCTTGTCAATGTTATATGAAGTGGCAGCACCAGCAGCAGCAGCAGCAACAGAAACAACAGCAACAGCAGACAAACCGGCAGCCGTGCCATAAATAGTTGCAACGTTTCATACGATCCAGCGATCTAAGTGGCAATAACAACAAAACACTTTAACACAAGAGAGCCATTAAAAACGTTGAAAAAAAAGCTAAAATTAATTTTACATTCGCATTTCAATGATTTTTCAAAACCTTATATGTAGTGAAGCAACACCTGAACCGTTTGATTTGTTTTGCTTTTGTAAACAAAAATCCCAAACAATAAAAAAAAAAAAACAATAAATTTCATGTAAATATATCCGCATTCTTTTAGCATTTAGCTTTCGATATCAGCGAACGTCACTGCAAACATTTATCGAGTTGATCATTCTCTTGGCTTTGCTCATTGCTCTTGTGGCAAATATCCTTTGCTTTCGGCAGCAACAGTTCCCAACCTCCCTATAATCAACAGTTTCGTCTAGCCGTCGGCTACGTCAAAGAAGATCGAACCGAAGATTAAACTGAACCATAAAACGTGGCTTATAGAGCTGAGGACTTCTTATTGCAGTGGCTGCGTTGAAGCTGACCGTTGTTGGTCTTGCGTCCTCTCATAGCACTTTTCTGCTATCAATCTGTCAGCGATACTCAGCACAAATAGCCCAGCCGCCTGTTTAATAATGCAACAGCCGCGTGACTTGTGCGCTAACGAGCCGGAAGCCGGAAGTAGTCGTCACAAATGTTTTCACACTTTGGGCAAATGATCATAAGCGGGTCATAAGGCCGCCAGAGCATATCCAATTGCCGTGGACTTTGGCTATGTGTGAACATGCTTTATAGAACTAACCACCAAATATGTGCCTGACAATAACTTTCACACATCCGCGCATGTCTGCATGCGAGCAATTTTGTACACGCGGCGTATGCGTAATATGCTTGAGTGTGCGTGTGTACACACTCGTGCATGCGCAGACAGAAATGCGCCAATGCATGTGCTTGGCCATCTGTCTGGCTGTCGTGGCAGTGGCACGTCTGCATGGCAGCCTAACAAAATTCCTACACAGAATTGCGTCAATGCCTGCGTGTCTTCGAGTATGGCCAAGTCGGGCTTTGAGTAACCTATGTACACATATACACACATGCGTATGTACACATGTCTGCATATTCGAATAAAAAATAAAAAAAAATGCATAATTAATTTATGTTTTTGTATGCTTTGACTATTTTGTATAATTTCCATTGTCAATTATTTGACGTTGCCGTCACGCAATGCACTCGAGTATGTGCCAGCGCAGCTCCCTCACGTAGTTGCCCATTGACATTTTTATAATGCGGCCAAAAGACACATCCAAAAAAAAAAAAAAAAAAGCAAATACAAAAAAACCAAAAAGTCATCAATGACAACAAAATAATATTTAAACAATTTTATTGTCGACGTTGAGCACTTCAAGTGTCATTTCGAATGCGCAAATTGAATTAATTCGTGGCCGGCATAATTTTTTGCCGCCAGTCGGCAACAACAACAAAAACGACAGCGTCAGCAAATCTGCAACATGGCCAGTGTGTGCACGTCTCACCGTCATCGCCAGCGTCATCATCGTCGCTTTGGTTCGGGTGTTGGTATGACAAATGTTGCAACGCTCGCCCTTTGACGCAAATGCTGCGCGCACGGACGACCTGACGCCCTGTTCTTCTTCTCTTCCTCGCTCTGCGTTAGCTGCATGTCTGCTTGTCAATCGCTTGCATTTGCCTTGAGTGTTCTTTGGCTGGTCTGTGTTGGATTTCTCTCGTGCACAGCAGGTAAGCAACGTGTGTAAGGCAACCGACATGCGTATATATTGCTTTTTCCCTTTTTCCCTTTTCCGTTGTTGTTTTCTGTTTTCTGTGTTTTTGTTTTTTTTTTGCCTTTTGATGTGTATTTATCGCAAGAAAACAATCTGACAGGTAACTAGCGACATACAAGCCGAGATAACTTCATCCGATAAGCGGAGAGCAGCTTGGCTGCGTCTTGGCTCGGCTCGTTTGCCCGGCATATCTGTATCCTGCAGTGTATAGCCTGCAGCGTGCATGCCGCAGCCCATTAAGGTGCAACGTATCAGGATGTGAGGCCTGCATTCAAATATCGTTAATAGGCAAAGGAAATGCAGGCGAGTGTGCATATGCGCAGGAAATGCACGTGATACTTTCAATTGAATTGGTTTCTTCTTTTCTTTTTCTTTTCAGTTTTTTTTTTTTGTGTGTGCCTGTGTATGTGTTCTTTTCTTTTTTCTAATTATTGTTTGTTTTTCTTCCCACCCATTTTATCTGAGTGCGTTTGTTTGTGCCTCTGCTAAGCAGTGTCAGGGTGCCTTTGGCATGTTCATCTGCATCTTTTTCCCCTGCGGAATTTTAGTATAATGTCATGCCATATTCATCGAGTAGCCTCTGATTCTTAGAAGGCATTGTCTGATTGACTCAAAAATGATGCGGACTCAAAGCAGCTAAGTCGCTTGCGAATGAGTCAGCTCAGAGACTCTCGTTGAGACTCCATACTGACAAATAATATAAACAATTTGTTGAGTTCATCTTCATGAAGTTTCTCTCAAGTGCAGCAGCTGCGTGTGTTTTTCTCTATAAAATTATTTTGTTTTTAAGCAAATCCACTCCAATCGCTAGTTCTGCTTGGCATGACGTTGTCTGCTTCACAGGCAATAGACCAGCTCACATTGTCCTGCTCAAGGCTCTGCAGGTTAACAATGCGCCACCAACCTGCAGAAAATCGCAAATTGCCTGCCCGCAGTTACGACGCTCGCCTGCAATTAAGTCGAAAGGCAGCAGTGTCAGCTGCCAACAATGGCCAACATTTGCCGTAGGCCTGGCGAGCAATTTTCTATTATTGGCAACACGTATTTGCCGCTCACGTATGTCATGCTGGCGCTAAGTAAGCGGATTAATGTGTAATTTTCAATGAGTTCACGGCTTTGTGATGAAATTGTGTTTAGTTAAAAATTCGTGCTGAGTGCAGTGCACATATCTAGACACAAAGTTGGCGGGTGACCCTGTAAGTGTTAAGTGCCGCAAGCATTTGTTCGACGCTTAGAAGTATGCTATGAAAATTGGTCAAGTCAAGCGTTGCAGTGATTAGGTTTTTTGTACGTACTTGCGGTAGCAATGTGCCAAGATAAGTCAACCCAAACGTCTTAACTAATGATAAACAACACATTACAAACATTATTTACATAAAATATAAAAACCACAAAGTGAATTGTACTTCCGAGAATTGAATAATATATGTTGCTCTTTGTAGTTTCATGGCCGAATGACTTAAATGAATAAGCACGGAAAAATTTTTAGTGGGAAGCGAATTACTCATGCAAAATGCTTATCTATGCACTGCGTCACTAGAAACAACAATAATAGCAACTAAAGCAACAACAACCACAACAACGGAATTAATAAACACCAATAAAAAAAAGGGTTGTGATAAAAGATACACGCATAAACAATTGAAGAGCACAAGCAATTCCACAGCCGGCGCTTTTACTTGGAAGCTCCAAGTGACCAATAAACCAACAAACCACAGCTGCAATTGTGGCGCTGGCTTTGTGGGTGTCGTAGCTGGTGGGGGTTGCTTTTGAGTAGCCACTTTGCCTGCATCTACATGTGTGCTTACAGCAATTGAACCCGAACTTCGTCATACACTCGCGTGTATTTATGCACATGTGTACACATGTATGTGTGCCTGTGTATTTATGCATGCGCGAGTAAAAAAGCATAAAAATGTGTACCCAAAAAGAAATCAAAAAGCAGAAAAGCAGCCAGCAGCGCAAACAAAGAAAAATATTATGCCAAGTGGTTTGGGTTTAAGTTTTTTTTGTATTCTCTTTGTTTTTGTTTTTGCTCCCTTGAAGTTTCTTTAGTTTTAGTTTCGGTCCGTTACGCTTTGCTTACACTTCATTGATGAGACTGTGAGTTCCGTGGAGTTGAGTCGCGTCGCGCTGAGACGATTTGCGGGCAATGCGCGTCAAGCTGAAATGGTCGGAAGCTGGTCTGCGCATCTTAGCAGCAGCATTTGCCAGATACGCGTGGATTTCTGCAGTGTTCTTAGTATATTCTTAGTATACGGGGGATGAACTGAACTTTAACGAACTGTGTTTGCGTTTATTTTCATTTGCTTTGTTTTGTATTTGTGTGCTTTGTTTGTCTTTCGCCGCTCATTTGGCATAAGGAAACACTTCACTTATGCTGACGATGACTAATAAATACTCGACATACATAAATACCCAAGATATGCGAAGGCTGACGGTACGGACATGGGCATTGGCATGGGCACGGGTGCGAGTGCGGGTGTGGGGGGAGCAGTAAAGTAGCAAAATAAGCACAGACAATGTCTCGGTTATGCAGCAGATAACTCATTACAATTGAACTCATAAGAATCGAAATAAAACTTAGTAAAGAATTCGGAATCTCATTGCGACATGGCCAGACAAGTTGAGCTGAGTTGAGTGGAGTTGAGTTGAGTGTTTTGCTGGGGATGGGGGCTGGGTGGCCGCCACCGAGACAAAAGACAAAGCAGACATTAATTTGTCGCTAATGAAATGTTGTTTATATTTTCATTTGCGAAATGTCTTTTGTCGCGCTTTGTCGTTTATTTGTTGGTTCTTCTTTTGGTTTTATGGCATTGGATTATCTGCCAAACACATCACATTGTTCGGTTAGTGAAGTGTAGCTGCATTAACATGCAATCCAGATACCCTAAGCAAGTGATAATCGCCGTTGGTTTGGATGCTTTAAGCAAAAAGGAAAAAAAAACGTTGGTCCTCATCTCATTCAGTAGTGTCTCAGCGACGTCATCGAGCAGTTACATATCTTCTCTTTTGTGAGACTCTTTCAATGCAGATGAAATATTGAATTTGCAGTTAATTAAGTGTGCATATTGGATATTAAGAAAATTCAAGAACTTTGAGAGACAAAAATAAGTCGATGAAGGGCTGTGGGGTATTTGTCCATGTATTGTTGAGATGGGATCAGCCATAAGTAGTACTGTTCTGGTGGAGCTGTGCCATCTGTGCATTTTAACTAACATATATTATTCTCTAGATCTAGATCCGATTTATGCTAATCTCAGCCTAAGAAATTTTAAACATAAGCGACTTACTTATGCTAGAGGTCGATTATCACCCACAAATAGAAATCTTTAGAGTTGTTGTTTAACTGTTAGTTACAATTTACATTGCGATTACCACTTGGTAACTTTCGTTCATGTAAGTATGCATATGCCTAGCATACAAGGCAAGAAAATAAAGCTGGTCACTCAAATCGTGTCAACTGAATACTGAAACATTTTTAAATTAAATTATTTAATTGGCATGTAAGCATTATTACATTCAGCAATTTTCTTTGCTTTTGATTTATTACCCAACGATGAAAATTGAATAAAAAAGAGAATATAAAAAGAAAAAAAAATAAATAAATGCTGCGGGCATACATAATTTATGTGCGTAGACACTTGAAAGGGTTTGTTCCGTAATCGAAGGCAAACACGCGACTCAAGCGTCGGCCGAGAATAATAATAATACGTAATAATAAGAATAATACTTCAATTAATGTTTAAATTTAATTAAATGCATTTAATGGGCACATCAAACCAACACCAAAACCACTTAATGAGTCTATGGTAAGTGTGCATGCCGCCCGACCGCACGTCTGACTGCCTGCCAACTTATGCGCATGCTTTCTTTTATTTTAAATTTTCCACTTGAACTGCAGCATTAAAATTGCTTTTACGCAACGGTATTAACGGCAACGGTGCAACTTTGGCGGCAGCGCACGCACGTTGTCTCTCTTACTCCTACACTCGTCCCATGCAAATGCAGTCATTCATTCGAGTGCAGTGATAATTGATTTGTGTTGCAGCATATTGCATATGCAGCAGCGATCGCAGCCAACTACTTCTCGTGCAATACAACAACAACAACAACAACGAAAACAATCACTTACACACGCCACGCACGCAGTCGAAAAATGCCGCTAATTGATAAGCTAAGTGGCAAGTGCTATAAAATAAATACGACTACGAGTATATAAAACACAAAGTCAACAATAAAAAAAAGATGAAGCCGCAAGAAAGCCCCAAATCAAACAAGCACACAACCATTAATCCATTTTTATTGAGTTTTCTAAGTATCACACGCACTCGCTCGCACACACACAGGCAATGAGCTGCCCACAATTGGACAAGGCATTGCTTATATAGCCATGGCTCTTTCTCAGTCTTTCGCTCATATGCACGTTACTCTCACGCACCTTTCATGCGTGCACTGGTATTTCGTTTTCATTTTTGCTTTTATGGTTTTCTGCTCGTCGTGTCACCCGTGTACGAAGAGAGATTTATTATTGGCCGGTAAAATGCCATTTGTACGTTGAGATTTATTTATGCCTATGCAGACACTGCGACAAGTTCACACTCGTAAAATATAAGGCAAACAGCTCATCTTATGCCGCAAACACATTTTAGTGCATTGCATGCATTCCAGGGCAACAGCAATATGCGCAACAACCGCATCAACAACAACAACAACAACAACAACAACAACAACAGCAATGTCAACGTCATCATGAGCATTTATCTTTGGTTTAGGTCATGGTTTAAAATGGTTTCTTTGCATTTTTCTTTATTCTCGTTTGCATGTAACGTTTTTGCTTTTGTGCTGTGCAGCTACTAAATGTTGGAAAAGAAAATCGAAAATAACAAGAAACGAAAATAAAACTCGTTAAAAAAATAAGCAAGCAATACACATGCTAAATAAAGGTGCAAGCGAAAAATGTCAAATTGTAGCGTAGCTCTGCTGCCATTATAACAGTAAGCGAACCCAGAGTTCTGTGCAGTGCGGTGTAGTCCTCTGCATGCATACAAGCGATTAACACGAGAACGTGACACGACAAACCCAATAAGCATTGTTGTTGCCCGACTAGTGTCAATAATGGCCGCAAGACAAATATCTGCAAATCAGTTAAGTAGACAAAAAGCAAAATAAGCTTAGCTTAGCTTGGCTAAGAGTAAAGCAAGAAAAAGCCATTCAAACCGCGCACAGTGTACACAAACCGCAAAAAAAAAAAAAACCAAGTGAAAAACTGCGCTCAGCTTCTCATAACTGAGAGATCTAAGTTTGTGTTAACGCTAATCTTAAACCGTTCGTTACCGTTAAAAGCATTCTCGCGACACAGTGCAGTCATGTCTAAAGCGACGAGGAGAGTCGCAGTGCAGGCTAAAGCGCTGAATAAGTGCTCATACATAATTTAAATTGTCATGTTGTTGCGCTTAAGCGAACAGTTGAGCTCGGAGAGTGCTTGGCTTCGAAAATGCAACAAAAAAAAAGAAGAAAAAAAAAGAGGAATTAGAAAACAACAGCAATGAATGCGCAAAATTCTCAGCACGAGCACCAAATTGCAATATGTACCAATAGTAAACACAACAACAAGAACGAAGTGTACCAATACTCGTAACAATAAACAACAGCATTTATTTTTACGCTTTACCTCGTTGATTCTTTCTCCTTTTTTTGCACCAATTGTTTAGCGTACTATAGTAAAAAGTAGTGACCTAGCAAACAAAAAGGCGTAGTTAGTATAGAGGATAATAACAACAACAACAACAACTTACTCACTGCAAAACAAAAAGAGTAGACCTAAAAACCCAAGAGTAGAAAAACAGCGCCAAGGTATGCAGCAGCAGTACGTCTGCATATTCAAGTTCAAATACTCGTATGTATGTATGCTCATGGGCCAGTGCACCGTCCAAGTGAGCTGCTGCTTTGCATACATATTAGTCTACCCTCAGCAGTATGGTGTACTCGCTTAAACACTCGCTCAGTGCCAATAATCGTCATGTATCGATGAGTGAATATGCATATACAGTTATAAAATGCTACAACTCAATTGTGTTTATTTTTGCTTCGGTTAGCTATTGGCTTTTTTATTATTACCTTTTTTGCTTTTGTGTAAGTTGTAGCCGCCGGCGAAACGCATAAACAGCAAACGCATTAAAATTGTTTTACGCAGTGCAAAGAAAGTTGAATGTTCAACAACAATAACAGTTATGGCAAATACAAGTGCATATGCAAAAATGGAAAAAGTATTGAAGATTACTTTGGGAGTGTTCGTGAGCATAAGCGTAGTCCAAACGACATGACAGAACACAACACACAAAAACAAGACAAGTGTCAAATGTTAGCAAACTTTAGACTTGCCATGCCAAACATATCAGCAATATTTTTGTTGTTTTTATTATATGTACTATTTCTTTTATTGTAATTTTTATTACTTTGCGGCATTTGTATTTTGTCTTTTTTATTTTCCTTTTTCCGTTATTCTTGTGCAGTCAGTAACTGCGGTCAGCGCATGTGTAGGTGCTACCTTATGTCTGTGCTGTCCGCATGCAGCACATGAACATATGTACATTAGTTGGCTTAAATTTTCTACTTGACGTTAACTGCGCCCAGAAAAGGCTTGCTTGATTTTGTTGTAGTTGTTGCTGTTACTGACGTTAATGATAACGATGACACTGTCAGTTTTGTAGTCTTTTGTGTTTTTTGTTATTGTTGTTGTTGTTGTTAAAGTATATGCTGTGTCTTAAGTCTGATATCGTTGTTGCTATTGCTGCTGCAGGGGATAATGATGTTTCATGTTTCAAAAAATTAAAACGTGGGTGAGTGCAACACCCTTTTGTTGCTTGTTACTGCAACTTCTGATTTTTTTTTTCTTTTTTTCACACTAGTGAGTTTGTATTTCTCTTTTGATTTTTTTTCATTTTCATTTTTTTGGGCGCTGTTTTTAGCAGTTGATTGCACTTTATGCATTGGTTTTTGTTGCCTTTTCGTTTCGTTTTATTATTGGCAATTACTTAAACCGCCAAGCCCACAAAAATAAAAATAAAAAAAAAATAACAAAAGAAGTACATTGAACCAAAAATTTCGTGCAAAGTTCAGCCAAGTACATAACTTCGTTTTAATTTATTACAAAAAAAAAAAAAAAAGAAGAAAAAAATTTGCTACATAGGGCAATTAACGTTGTCAGTGCACGCTTTTAGCATTTTAAATTGCTGTTATACAATACAAAAATAACAGCGAAAATATGCATACCAATTAACAGTGCCACTTACCAATCATCGCTGTAAATTAAAATCACCAAATTAACAACAAATTTGTACCACTCATCGTAGACGTAAGCCTGCAGTACAACGTGCAAACGTTTAACAATGAACTTTGTTTGACGCTGACGATAACGCTGACGTAACGTATATGTATAATAAAGCTGACAATGGCATAATTAAAAGCAACAAAACTATCGGCCGTGCAAACGCGACAACAGCGCAATTGCTGTTATACATACTGTAGAAATGCTGCTTAGCACACTGCTAAGTTAACAGCACCTGCGCAAATGCAAAATGCATGGCGACAATTGCGCAAATTGTTGTTAGACGAGTGGCCTAATTAATTTGATTTGCTGCAAGCGCTTGTGCCAACAATTTTATACAACAACAACAACTTAAGTTTGATATGCTTATGCAGCACACAAGTCATGCATATACCCGTTCACTCAAGTGTAATTGCTTGTAGTGCGCTTAAGCTGAGTCGGGTTACTTGTGCAGCCTACCCGCCTGCCTGCCTGCTCCCCAATCTGCCTGCCAGCATGTTTCCAATTTGTTTTCAATTTGTCGCTGTTAAGTTTTTAGTGCGTAAAGTGCTTTGAAACATTTTCATATTGTTGACTTGAGTGCGCAGCATATGGTTTGTCTTGTCTTGTCTTGTCTTTATTACTACATATTTAATCCTAAGCAGTATGTATTAAAAATTATTTATTAAATTTTTGTTTGTATTTCTTCTTTTCTTAGGTTACTCGTTGGCGCGCCTTTGGATAAAAACTTACAGCCGGGCACAAATCAATCGGGTGCCTTGTGGAAATGCCCCATAACACAGCAGTCTAACGATTGTGTGCAGATTATAACAGATGGCCGAAGATGTGAGTACCGTTAGGTTTAGTGTGTAACCTAACATGTGATATGTATTCTTTATTTATATATTTTTTATTATTTTTTTTTTTTTAATTTTTTGTGGAGCCTAGTTCTTACGTTATTCATAAATGAAAACGTGCAGTGCGTGATTATGAGTTATAAATTAGGAAACGATTAAGTATATAACAAAACATATATTAAATTTACAAAAAAACAAAAATTTTTTTTAAATGGGTCATGCGCCACTAAAAAATTGGTGAAGGGTTGCATTAAGTTGTTTTTTATTTTTGAATTCTGTTTTATTTTAAACAATTGGCAGTTGTTAGAAATTAATTCTTAATTTTATTATTTTATGTACCTTTCCGTTGCTAACTTATACAATAAATAAGTATATGAAGTACATACGGAGTTTTGTCATAATGCATTTATTTTTAAGTTTTAGTGCAAAAACAAAAATAGTATAAAAAATAGTAATTTCAATTGTAAATAAATTGCAGCGCATTTAATGACGTAGCTAAAAAAAAATTGTTATAAGTAAATAAAAACAAATAGTTTCAAAAACAGAAATTCTGTAAAAATGACGAAATTATTTTGTAAAAAATGCAAATAGCAAATCTGTCACTAAAATTTTTAACTTATTTTTTTAGTTTGATTATTTTTTTAATTTTCAATTTTTTTTTTATGATTATTAAATGTCAGTTAGGATACGCTAACTTTGTGTTGCGCAAAAATTAAAAAAGAAAAATTAATAAATTTTTTATTTGAATACTTGTCAAAAATAACACAAAGTTGGGTACTTAAAACGATGCATACGATTTTTGCATATTTTCATGTTTTATGTTTTAATATTTTCGTTTTGTTTTTTTTTTTTTTTTTATATTTTGGGTTTTGCCAGCGGTTGGTTGCTTTTAAAAAGTTTCACAGAACTTTTATTGGATTATTAAATAAAGAAGTTAACCAGCAGTTGGCTAACCTATCCTATAAATATTCAGCGAAACATGCAATGAAAAATATTTATTTTTTAATTTTTTCTTCTTTTTTATTTTTCTCCAAACATTTTCATATATGCGCCCAAAACTAAAAATTATAAAATAAAAAAAAAAATCTATTGGTGCGTTAATGGAAACCATTTACAAAACAAAAACCTACCTAAACTACCTACCTACCTACCAAACAACTTCCTAACAAAAATAAAAACAAAATCTGATAAATTTGAAATTCGAATATTATTTAGCATCCGGCGGAGCTTATGAACCTAGTAAGTGGTATGGGTGCTTTATTTGTTTTAAAGTTAACCACATTTATTTTTGTTGTTTAATTTTATATATCTAATAATTTTTATTAATAATTTCAAATAATTTATTTTAGTGTATAACATGCACACGCGCACTAAAACCAAAACAAAACAAATACAAAACATTGGCTTGAAAATATTAAAACGCATGTATTATAATAAAAAAATAAAAACTGCTTAAAACGCTCTTATTCATGCTAAGCAGCATACACTATAAAAAAAATCAGCTGCATACTTTTAGATTTATTTCGCTTACGTATTTAATAAAGAACTCGCACTAAATATTTTGTTCTTAACATTATGTATTTAATATGTTAACAATTGCTGTAAAAATATATGTAAATAAACAACCGTACAAACATACGAATAGCAGCTGTTGATAACAATGCAAAAGAGAGCACGCGTACTTGATAGCATAAAATTAGGCGCACCTGTTTGCATTACCATTTATGTACATAATATCTCAATCAGAACTTTACTTTTTATTACTTTTTCATTTTTGATTATTTTCATTTTGTAGCTAGTCTATAAACTGTTAACAGCAATTATTTATTCTGGTTTGGTCTATTAACTTGACTCGTCAAAGTTAACAGCGAAATGTTGGACCCAGCATACAATACGCTGGCATTATAGCCTGCTGTTGTTAAGTAAGCTGTTGCCGTCGTCACACACTGTTACGATATGGTCACACTTCATGCGCATGCATGCGCCAGTTAATGGCTCATTTAATTTTCTGGCTAGGGTTTTTGTTTTTGAAAACTTGCTGCAGTTTTGTTTTTGGATAGACGCGGCTTCAAAGTGTTAAATTTGTTGTTGCCTACGTGCATGCAATATACACATGTACATCGACATTTATGTGCATGTTTGCAATATTCGCCACAGCTGGTACGTCGCAGTCTGCTTGTCAGCCTAATTGAAGACTTGCTGCATGCATAACTCATTGGCGTGCCAAGAATCAGAGCGTTAAACGCCCCGAAAACGCAGTAGCAACGTGACAAATTTAAAAAAAGGAAAAAATCAAAAACAAAAACAGCATAAATAGCAAACCAAAATACCACAAAACGAAAATATGCCATCAAAATAGTTTAAATAGCACATCAATCTACACGCCCTAACTGCCGCTTCCAGACAAACAAAATTCTGTTAATGCCATAACATAATGTTATAATTAAAAAAAACGTAATTGCTTCAAATAATGTTAAGTCAAATAACTATTCAATTTAAAACAGCAGATATGCATTAATAATTCTGGTTATACAGAAAGCTTACATATACAACCTGCATTTTATATTACTTATATTTAAAATGTAGTTCATTTAAGAGGGTTAAAAATAAGCAAAAATGCCATTATAGAAAAAGAAAAAAAATTTGCAATATTGTGTTAAACAAAAGCAAAGCAAAGCAAAATAGCAAAAACAAAAACATGATGAAGCAGATTTGACGCCAAACCGGCGGCGCCTCATAGCCTCATGTAGCCAACAGCAAGCAAATATCAAACTGGCGCAGTTTGTTGGCCTATTTGCTGTTGTTGGTCTTACTGCTATTGCTGCGGTTGTTGTTTTTGTTATTACTGTTGGCATTGTGGCATGCCTTGCGTGTTAGATATGCGCGAGCTGATAGCAGCATTTGTTAAACGGTTTAAAAGACAACTTTAATCAAGCGCAGCATAACGAAAAACCAATATAACAACAATATTGGACGTAGCTTGCATATACACATATTTCTATATGTATGCATATTTATACTTATATAAGTACATGTGTATGAATGTAGATATTATTATTTGTTGTTTGCGTTATTTGTTTTTATGTTATGTTATTTGTGTTTTGTTTTTACTGATATTTTTTTTGTTTTGTTTGTATAAATGTTACAAATGAACAAATGCTTATTATTTTATTTTTGCTAGGTAAACATTGCATATCGTTTGTTGCTATCGTGTTGTTGTTGCTGTACTGCATTTCATGATGCTCTTTGACACATGCGTAGGTTTAGCTTGAAGCTTTCACTCAAAGTCAATGAGTGAGCGAGTGAGTGAGTGAGCGTGCGCGGCGTTCGGCCCACACACAACATATGGAAAACGCTGTGCTATGGCAATAATAATGCCGCCGACGACAGCAACAATGACGACAACAACAACATAAACAATAACCCAGACATCAAAAATCATATTTTCTTACACTCGTGCTTTCTTTCTCGCTTACACATATAACACAACATTTGTACGCTGCAAGTCGAGACCAAACAATGCCAAAGTAAAGAAATGAAAGAAAAGGAAAGAAAAAAAAAAAAAAGAAAAAATAAAAAGGAAAATAACGCTAACAACAACTGTAATAATCATTTATCATATTTCAACACTTTGATGGTTTAAAATGCATTTAAAATTAATTTCGTTACATGCATGTAGGTCCATGTCATACCACACAACACAACACCACACCACATTACATACATACTTACTATAAATACTGTATGTGCATACATACATATGTGTATGTAAGTATCTATGTACCTTTCATTCTGGCTTACACTGCGATGGCCGCTTGTGCTTTCTTTGCTCCTTCACGTGCACAACTCATTCACACTTACCGGGCATGTTGTTGTAATCAACACTTTCGCGGCTGCTTTTTCATTTTGCTTTTGTAATTTTGCTCTTTGCTTGCATTTTGCCTTTGGCATGTAATCAATATACAATATATGGTATGTATATGTGTAGTATGCGCGCGCATGCATTCATGTACAAACACACATTTATCTAGTCAACAATCGATCATTTTATCGTGTGTGTGGCGGCGAAGCGCTCTGCACAGACCCAGACAGTGGCTGCGCACTTCACTCGGCACGCCTGGACTTATGAGGTATGCGGCTCAAAGCTTGTGGCTTACAATTGCGTTGTGTTGCCCTTTTACATTTGCTGGCAAATGCAGTTCATGGTGGAGTTTTTTTTTTCGATTCATGTCGACGGTACTTTTCATTAGAAGCTAGCGCAGCCAATCAGCAGCAACGCGATACTCACAATCAGTTCATCATCTTCATGTGCCCATGCTCATATTATGCTGGCGATTCTCTCCGCATGTCTACGCTGCTCTCGCTCTCTAACATCCACATTTGCGCTCTCTTTGCATTATTTGTTCTGTTTGTAGTTGCAACTGTTTTAATTCAGCTGTGTTTTACTTATTGTTGTTGCTTTAATTATTTCACTTAAATTTTGTTTATTTTAATGTGTGCATACAACTTGCGCGTGCTTTCTGCTTCTTCACTTTCACCCGCTTGCCGTTGCTCTTGGTTTAAATAGTTGCTGTTTTTATTGTTGTTATAATTATTGTTTTATAGTACATACAAACATAATACACTCGAACACGAACACAACACACACTCACACACAATGATTTTAACCTAAATACAAAAAAATTGAAGTAAACAAAATGTTGCTAACTTTTCAAAACATATCATCTCTTTCTTTCTTTCTCTTGCTCACTATCTCGTTTAAAATGTTACCGTAAGTAGCTTACGAGAGCGATGACATCGATCAGCTGTCTGCGCCCCTGCACACAGATGAGATCAAAGAGGGCCAATGGCTCGGCGTCACAGTGCGTTCACAAGGACTTGGCGGCAAGGTAAGTTTGACAATGTTCAATTCGTTGCCTATTTTCGTTTTGTTTATTTGTTTGAAATTTCGTCTGTTAACACACACCCGCACACACACACACACCTACAGGTGCTCGTTTGCGCGCATCGTTACATCACCAAAGTTGGCGAGAATCGCTACGGCCAGGGACTCTGCTATGTGCTGACGAATGATCTGCTCTTCGATGAGGTCTACGAGCCCTGCAAGGGCCGCGCTGTGCAACGGTAAGTGCCACACACACACACACGCATACATACATGCACACATACATTGCAGGTATAAGCAAACGCGTAAACATTGCGCAAGTGTTTTATCTTACTCAAAGTGCATCACTCTTGAAGTGATGGCTAAATGTCGTTTGCAATTGACTTTGTTATTTCCCCAGCGATTGTCGCTGCTGCACAGATGTCTTCGACATTAAAAAAAAAAATCAACATGCATAGTTTAATTAATTTACGACGGCTGCAGCACACTTCAAATGTTGTGTTGACATGCGCTTTCACTTAACTTGCATAAATCAACATCAGCAAATAAAAAATAAAAGAAAAAAATTAAATGAAATGAAAGAAATCGGACAAAATGAAAATCGAGCATCTATTAATTTGCTTTAATGTGCACATTATTATGGCATTCACACTCATCCCCACCGACGTCTGCTGCTGTTGTCACTCTGACTGGGGCGCAGGTGTTTTGTCGCCATTTTATGGATGGCATACATAACTATACGACTCCTGCGTGCTCGCATTAATGATTTTCGTGTGGAATCACGTTGCCGCACGCAAAAAGAAACGAAAGCGAAAGTAAAAGAAAAAGTGTCAAGGTGAAATACATAATAAATACCATAGAATTCATTAAATGCGCGTGTCTACTTCCTATTTATTTACGCTTATGCTTCTGCATTTTCGTAACGTTTGGCGTTTTGCGTTTTTCGCTTTTGTTCAACTAAATGCTTATTAGAATTTTCAACGCAGCATAATATGCTGTCATTTCTGCGTCTAACGGTTTTATTAACACACGAACGAAAGTGTCAGAAAGAACGACAGAAACAAGAAAAACTAATGAACCGAGGTGTGTTTCGTTATTCATGGCCAACTATGCTGCTGATGACGTCGTCACAGCAGTGGCGGCAGCACCAGTCTCTGGCCAAGTGAACGCTTAGCACGATCACGCTGTTGCTGTGACTTGTGTTGTCGCTGCTGCTGTTGCTAATGTGCGTGTGAATCATGCATTCGCCAAAGGACACGCTGCCGTTGCTGGCGAACGCATTTGATGCTTGCTGGAGCTGTTGGTGTCGCTGCGGTTTATTGCGACTATGAGTGGCACTTGTGTTAATGAGCATCAAGGGAACAGTCGTTCTTATTCTCTTTTGTTATTGTCTTTTATTTTATTTTATTATTGTTGCTGCTGTTGTTGTAACTAAAAAATGAAGTCATACGAAATTTAATTTATTTAAATGCCAACACAGTAACAGCAACAGCAACAATGACAACAATGACAAATGCTGTCCTCATTGCCAATGTACGTGGCTTCTGTTGTCCAACCTATGTATGTATGTATGTATGTACGTACGTACCAACTGTCAGTTGCATGCATGACCAACACCAATGTATTTTGCGTGCAACTGTTACTAAACACACTCACATACACACACACACAAATGTAAGTACATGCGTTGGAGCAGCACCGACGCAAAGGGAACTTGCGCCAAACGTTGGCTGGCCCTAAGTAATTTTTCATTAGCCCAGGTGCTGACACGTGGTGTCATGGTCGTGGCTGTGCAGTACGCACCAATGCGCATCAAGAACTGCAAAAGTCCTACATACCTGCCAACAGAGCAACTCAACGTCGCGCAATTAACGAAGCTAATAACCTCTTCAACTCAACTCAAACCCATTGATGGCTTTCCGAAAAATGCAAACATTGCTAGCATTAGTACCATTCTTATATTAAAGAGACTCCTTTAAGGTACTCGAGTAAAGACGTGAGCTAATCGCTCTGCCCATCCTAGATGATATAGATAATCACCTTTTATATCTAAAACTTTAGCATTGCACTTATATGCTCACTCAGGCTAATTTACTTGTCGCTTCGCAGGCAACATGAGGATTATGGCTTCTGCCAGGTAGGCACCTCCAGTGCGCTGCTGGATGACAACACAATGGTACTTGGCTCACCGGGACCGTTCACGTGGCGCGGCACAGTCTTCGTCACAGAGATTGGTGGTGAATATTTGGAACGCGATAAGAATATGTACTACAGTGATCACTCGGACAGCTCGTCACCGGTGGATAAGTACAGCTACTTGGGTAATTAATCGACGACGATTGACTCACTTCCATATGTATATTGAAAACTAATTTCACGTTGCTTGCAGGCATGGCCGTGACCGGCGGACGTTACTTCGGCGACGGCATGTCGTATGCGGCTGGTGCACCACGTTCCAATGGACATGGACAAGTGGTGATTTTCAATAAGGCCAGCACCAGTCCAATACCGGTGAAAATTATCATCGAAGGTGAACAGTTTGGCTCGAGTTTTGGCTACGAGTTGGCCACCGCCGACATAAATGGCGACCAGAAGCCCGACCTATTTGTGGCGGCACCCTTTTACTTCACCAAGACGGAGGGTGGCGCTGTGTATGTCTATCAAAATGCAAACGATATGCTGCCCGCCAAGCCGACGCTTACGTTGACGGGCACACTGGAGAGTCGATTTGGTCTAGCCATAGCCAATATTGGCGACATTAATAAGGACAACTGCGAGGACATTGCCATTGGCGCACCCTACGAAGGAAACGGCGTTGTCTACATCTACTTGGGCTCGCGCACCGGTCTCAATGATAAACCCGCGCAGCGCATCGATGCCGCCGACTTGGGTCTGTTGCCCACGCCATTGCGCACTTTTGGCATATCGATAGCAGGGAACACCGATCTGGATGGCAATTCGTATCCGGATATAGTTGTGGGCGCATACAATACCTCGGCGGTGGTGGCCCTGCTGGCACGTCCCATCATCAGCATACAGACGACATACCGCAGCGAGGAGTTGCGTAACATAGATCCCAATAAGCAGGGCTGTCTGACCGATGCCTTCACGAATCTGACCTGCTTCACGTTTGAAGCCTGTTGCTCGATTGATCCGTATGAGCAGTCGACGACCACGCATACGAAAAAGCTGCGTCTCATGTACACCGTCGAGGCTGAGACCTATGAGCACAATAAGAAGTTCTCACGCGTATTCTTCGAGCGCGAGAATAAGCGAAGTAATGTGATTAAGCGCGAGGTGAAAGTAGGCACTGACGGCCGTCTGGAGTGCGAACGCGTGACGGGCTACATTAAGGAGAACACACGCGACATACAGACACCAATACGTTTCCGCTTGAACTATACAATTGTCGAGTCGAAGCTACCGGATTCGGCTTTGAAGATGTTGAATCCGATATTAGATCAAACGCAGGCAGATATTGAATTTGTAGGGACATTCCAGAAGGATTGCGGCGACGATGATGTCTGCGAAAGTCAGTTAGTACTTGACGCAGAACTGGAATTGGATGTGGAAAGTATGTTTCAAGCATGTCCAAGCAGCAGATTAGGTACATAATTTCTTTCTTTTCTGTTTCATTTGCAGATGAGAACTATGCATTGATCCTGGGTGAAAAGGAGGAGATACGCGTCAATGTGAATGTCAGCAATTCGGCTGACTCGGCTTATGAGACACAACTCTTCATTGTGCATCAGAAGAGCGTCTCCTATATAGCGGCACTGAAATCGGTAAGTGGAAGCAATAATGCTATGTTTACACAAAATGTAATCAATTTTGATATTTTCGCAGAACAACGCCA
This sequence comes from Stegana nigrithorax, assembly GCA_037044495.1. Taxonomy (NCBI): domain Eukaryota; kingdom Metazoa; phylum Arthropoda; class Insecta; order Diptera; family Drosophilidae; genus Stegana; species Stegana nigrithorax. The sequence continues at coordinate 70,718 of JBAMBQ010004995.1, forward strand.
TTTGCAATCGCTACAACGAAACGGTCGTCGCCTGCAGTCTTGGGAATCCCATGCGTCGTGGCAGCACCGTACACGTGGCCATACGTTTCGATCCCAGCGGCTTGGAGTTAGACGAGAGTAAGCTGACTTTCGACATATTCGCAAATACGACGTCGAAGTTGATTGGTCTGGATAAGCCGGAAGCCAAGCTGGATGTACGTGTCGTTAAACGAGCTGATCTAATTCTCACCGGCTGGGCAGGACCCGAACAAAGTTTCTACAGCGGCAACGCTAAAATCGACGATCTCACGTCCTTGGTAGGAATGGACGATGCGGGCACGCCACTGATGCATACCTATTCTCTTTATAATGAAGGTCCGTGGCGCGCCCCGAAAGTGTTGATCACCATACACTGGCCCTATCAGCTGTACAGTGAACGCAGCAAACAGGACAAATGGCTGCTCTACCTGGAAGAGGTGCCGACTATTGAAAATGTGCGTCAAGGCGAGTGCATTGTTGCGCCGGAATACGTCAATCCGCTTAAGCTGATCGCCAAATCCAAGACGGGCATTGCCGCTGGCACTGCGCTCGATACGCTGACACTAATGAATGCGCCGGCGCCCATGATGATGCGTCCTTCAGCCAAGCACAAAGCATTCAACAAGACGCACTCGCATTATTACAATCGCTATGCAGAGAAGTCCAGTTATGGCGGCAGCGCCTCAACCGCGGCCACGTTTGCCACGACATCGTCGGAGAGTGCCAGCTTGAATCGTGTACGCCGAGACATGCTGGAGCGCATAATACGGCCCGAACGCTTTATGGATACACGCGAATCGAAGGTTAGCAAGAAACAGCAGATCGTTGAACTGGACTGCAATAAAGCAACGGCGAACTGCATAAAGATACAGTGCGAGATTTACAACATGCCCGCGAAGACGGAGGCCCAGGTGCATGTGAGGGCGCGCCTGTGGAACTCAACGCTGGTGTCGGAATATCCGCGCGTCGACTTAGTGCGCATTGTTTCGACGGCTCAGGTCAAGATACCAAAGGACTTTGGCGTCGAGCAGATCGAAACGGATGACTTGCATTCGGTAAGTAACTTTTTTTCTGTTTTGAGACCTCTAAGTAATTGTCGTGTTGTTACGTGAACAGGTGGAAACGCGTGCCTATCCAGAGTTGTTGGATCAGCAACGTGACATCTCTACGCCGCTTTGGATAATCATATTGGCGATCATAGGTGGTCTATTGCTGTTGGCGCTCTTCACTTATGGTATGTGGAAATGCGGTTTCTTTAAGCGACGACGTCCAGATCCAACGTTGAGCGGAAATTTGGAGAAAATGAACGAGGAGAAACCGTTCCTGAGTACAGCGAAGAACAATCATCGGGTTTTCTAACAAGAGGGCACGGTCGGCTGGGACCTGGCACGTCGGGTTTCGTTCCAAAAGAAAATAAAATGCAAAAAGTCAAAGTGGCTGTTGGTCAAGCAGCGCCGCTTCGTGCTGGGTGTCTGTAACAAAAACAGCAGCAACAACAACAACAACACAAATAATAATAATAACAACAACAACAGTCACAATTATTATGGCTATTATAATAATGATGATAATGGCTCGATCCTGTCTATACCAACGCCACCGCCGCCGCCCGTGTGCAATGTCATCGATTGGCGCAATGCTGGTCACTTTGGCAACGGCGCCAACTGGTAGCCCCGCAGTCGAGCGCCACACACATAAATACGTGCCATTCTGGTTACTTAATTTGTTTAATTATTAATTAATTAAATATTTGTAATTATTGTATTTTTCATCAATTTCCTCATTTTTTTTTTTTGCGTATTTTTAAGTACTTTTAAAAACTTAATTGTATTTGTTAATTATTCGTGTTAAGTGCAACGCAGTAGCAGCCCTTGCAGAAGGAGCAATAGATGTAGCAAACACATTCAAATCCAAACTGGATTCCATATACATATGTATGTAGGTACAACAAAAACAAAAAAAAAAACGAATTGTAGTCGTAGGGAAGAGAGAAAGCAGCAGCGGTGGGCTAAAACCAACACACGATTCCGAATATTTATGCAATGTGCAGTACTTTTTTGTATTTATTTTTAGACATAGCGCAAAACTTAATTTATTATATTTAATGCAAAACTAAAAAAAAAAAAAAAAACAAAAACCGATAAACTTAATATACATGTGTAAAAAATAAAAACCAAGAAACCGCTACTGCCGATTGCTGAATTTCACGTACACACGACATTTGTAAGCCGTATGCAATCAGAGCATCTGCATATGTTAGAGTGAGCGCGCTATATGCGCTAAGAAATGTATTGCGCACAGACACCTGCTCTTGCGTAAGTGAGCGCGCATTAGTTTACGTACGCTAAAATTTAAACTCGAAAGTATTAAAATTAAAAAACAAAAAAATAGAAAAAAAAATTACGTAAAATCAAAGCATTGCAAATAGTAAATGTCGCATACATACTTATACACGTTATTTGCATGGGTAGTTTATAAAACTAGCAACGCACGCGCGCTTAGCGTTTATTTTAATTATTAATTAATAACAAAAATTATGCATATATACATATTTTTTTTTTGCAATTGTTGCCTGCATAGTTTTTATGCTTTGATGTAATTTTTTAAAGTAATTTATGTCTTTAGCTTTACATTTTTTAATTTACGTTTAAAATAATTATTAAACTAAATTTATGTATAGACGTGTTTTAGCTCGATTTAGAAAAAAAAAATAAATTATATCTTGTATCAATTCTGGATACGCTTAATGCATATTTCAAGCATACAAATGTTTAAATTTAAATATAGATATGCGCATATTGTAAATGCTATTTAAGCACAAAAACAATGTACATAGATTTTTTTTCAATTTTAAAAGAAAAAAATAAATAAATCATAAAATGGAGCAACGATTAAACAAGCAAAAGCAAATACAATTTGAGGAGTTTCAGAGATATTGTTTATTTTAATGGAAAACCTCATAGGTAAGTGTACGCTGTCCTTTTTTTCCATTATTTGTTTTCGAAAATTTTCTTAAATTAATGCAAAATTAAAGAAAAAAAAAATAAATACAGTTATGTATAAAATAAAATAAAGAATTATTTATTTAAAAATATAGCGTAGATGTAGCATTTTTAAAGTTCGTACAGTTCGTGCGGTCATTAACATTTAAAAGTTGTTTTGTTTATTTTTGTTTGTGTTTTAAGGCGACATTAGAAAAATTTTCGAGCTCATGACCGTTTGACCCACTGCCAGAAATAACGTCGAGTGAATAAAAAAAAAAAGAAAGAAAAAAATCGACTCACGCGTCGGTCATATAAAACAGGACCATGTTGTGTTTGACAACGCCTACGGCAAGTCGTACTCCCCCATCGCTTTCGTTGCTGTGGCGTTGCGGCACAATTGTCAATAACACTGTTAACATCATAATTCAACATCATTGTCATCGTTGTTGTTGTCGTCGTCGTCCGCATTGTCGTGTTCGTCATCGTTGTTTTTGTCATCGTCGTCTGTTGCACGCACTGCGCGTCCTTAGTCGCTTCTAATAAAGACTTTCCGCATTCGATGAACGCGGCTTCTTCAGTTTCTCAATATTTTTGATAACGATGTCATGCAGCGAGGAATAACGATTACGCACCTCACACACGACTAGCCACAGGCTGAGGTATTCCTTCTCGTCCAATTCGACCACCGCACGTCGATAGTCATCGATGTGTGGGTATTTTGCGACTTTTGAGACAACCTTTGCGCGCGATAGGAAGTAACGGGATATCTGGTCGAAAAACGCCGCAGCCTCGGATTCGACCGTTTGGATTTCGGCCAGTGTGTCCTCCTGTATGGAGACACCGAAATTGTTGCCATCCTCAATTTTTGGTATCATAAATGATATCCACATTTTCAGCAGGTTTGCTGCAAGATAAAACAGAAAAAAAAACATATTCAAACGCGCTTATTCACGTTTTTTGAAATATGCAAATACGTTGCCTTTGATTACTCACAATCTTCGACCAGTTTGCGAATGATCGGTTTGACCACTTTGATCATCTCGCAAAGTGGTTTATTGCAAGGCACTGGCCCATTTGTGAGCGATAACACATTTGTACCCACAACGCTATTCCTTGACACATGTTCGTCGTTGCGTGCTCGCTTTGCGGGTGGCTTTGCTTCGGCGTCGCCGCCACCAACGCAGCTAACGTCGTGATTGTTTACGATTATGGGTGCTGTGCGCGGAATGTTGAGGTCCTGATGCACCTCATCGAAGTTGCGTTCGTTGAACATAGACGTTGCGAGCAATTCATTTAGTTCTACGATCTTCTCCGGAAAACCATTAGTGACGAGTTGTTCCGCTTTCTTGATCAGCGTGTTTTTATAGTCCTGCACTTTGTTAATTATGTCGCTTGACATCCTGAATGGACTTAGTTTGCTGTGCACTACGCTTAATAACCACCGTTGGCGTACTGCTTGTGTTCTATACCGTGCGGCAAATTCCTTTAGCTACCAGCGTGCGTGCGTGCAGCGTGTAT